>ML803521.1:21477-36050 GCA_009831015.1 Picea engelmannii
ATCCTAATATGTCTATGAAATCCTATTTTATGTGAAACTACATTCCTATTCTAAAAATAACATAATTGATTATAGGCATATAATTCAATTTTCAAAATAGAAATAGTTCTTATTTTACAGAATTAAATCATACTAGAATAAACATTCAAATATAGATGATCACGTGTATGTTCATGTAACTGAGATCATAACTCATTCATCATCATCTTCTACAAATTATAATTCATAGTAGAGAAAAACTAAAAACATTTGCAAAACATAATAAAAAATAGTGCAACATTGTATGAAAAAAATCATGAATTTTCTTGCCATTATTTTCCTCCAAAGAAATATTTCATCTAAGAAATATAATAACAAGCAAATATTTTTCTCATCTTCTTTCAAGCTTCATAAATAATTATCCATTACCCAAATTTGGCTCTCCACCCCACTCTCCCTTATCTCTTTACATCAGACTTCCTTTTATAAATTAAGAAAGACTGATAGAATTCCATAATTGTGGATATTTATAGTTACTAATGTTAAAACTACCACTTTTTCCCATCCCTTTTACATTTTCAGTTTTTCCCTTATAGAATAATAGAGAAAATATTCACATAATATTCCTTCCTACTTTGAAGGAAGGTGAGAAACTAAATCTTTGGCAGTGGTGGGCATCATATTTGAAAAGTTGGTCGAGATGAAAACCAAATATAAGAATGTTCATTGATGCCATACCACTTGTGTACGGTACCAGATATAATATATTATGTAGAAACATGAATAATTAGCAATTATCAAGGGAACAACAAAATATTGAGAGATAAGTACCAAAAATAATACCTGTATTCAAAGAAATCAATGTTCACTTGCCTCTTCAAGGGAGAAACCACCATTAGAGAAGATATATATTAAAATAATTTATCAAGATAAGATTTCTCATACCTCCTACTCTTATTTATACTAATTCTATCTTCTAAAAAACATTCTAGAGGAAGATATTTCTAGAAGAAGAAGCTTCTATTAGGTCTTCTTACATTGACTTGTTCACATTTATTTAATAGGATTAATGTCATCCTTTATTACATGGAAAATATATCATGCTAACTAATGACCAACTATAAGGGGTAAGGTTCAGATCCTAACATTCCCTCCTCCTTCAAAATCATCCTTGTCCCAAAAATATAGAAAATAACTACCAAGATGAAAATTGTATGTGAGCCAATTGAAATAGGTGGGTGTCCATCGATATCCACCTAGATCAATCCTCACCCATTAGGAAGAAATGGTCTCCATTCCATTGAATCCCCCCATCAAATGAGGAAATTTCCGTTGAATTTGGCCTCGGGTGAGCCACTTTCCTTGGTGTAGGAGTTGCTACACTTTGACAACACAATAAATTTGAAGCTTCTATTGGTGAGTACCCTTGACTTGTGTTTCCATGATCTGTTTAGTGAATTATTGTTCCATGCAGTCATGGTTGAGCTTTGTCGGTGTCAACTATTCCGCTATCTCTGAAGTGTCTAATAGTGGTGGAAAGTATGGTCGAAGGAGGTCCACATTAAAAAGAGGGTGCAAGCCAAGGAAGGGGGGAATGTTGAGCTCAAAATCATTTTCACCCACCGACTTGGTGATGGTGTAAGGTCCATAGCAGAGTGGAAAAATATTTCAATGGAGTCCTGTAAGGAGTTCTTCTTGAAAGAGAAACCAAACTTTATCTCCAACCTAAAACTTGTGTGGCACCCAATGTTGATCATGAACTATGGATGTGTTGGATTCATTCAATCAACTAGTTGGTTTTGTAGGCTTCGGTTTGAGCATGGGATGATTCTTCTAGTGTGGACGCAAGGGGTAGTTCAACATCCATGGGACCTAATGGTTGAAATCCCAACCCCACCTGGAAGTGGTTATGGTCAGTTGATCTATGTATGGATCTGTTGTAACTGTGTTGAACATAGGTAATAATCTCATCCCAGGTGCGTGAATGCTTGGAATTGTACATGCACAAGATATGTACTATCATCCTGTTGACGACACCAATTTGGCCATCCATTTGGGGGTGGAAGGAAGTGGATTTGGTGAGCTTGGTTTCCATCAATGACAAAAGGCTCAAACAAAATGTGCTAAGGAACCAAATGTCTTGATCTAAGATGATGGTTTATGGTATCCAAAAATGTACCCAAACTCATTCAAAGAAGATATTGGAAGTGGCCTTCGCTGCAATGCTCTTTTACAAGCAATTAGAATCTCCATCTTGAAAAATTGATCAACAACCACAAAAACAAAGTCATTTCCTTTCTTGGTTGAAGGAAGACATGACATGTAGTCCATTGAGATGGATTTGCAGGGCTTGTCAGGAGTAGGAAGAGGGGTGTACATATATTGTTTCTTAATGGATGGTTTGGAAATGGTGTAGGTCATGTAGGACCTGATATACTTGATGAAATATTGTCAAAGTTTCAACCAATAAAAAAAAATTTGCAACAATAACACTATCTTTTCTATGCTGAAGTGTCCTACCACCCAATTGTAGTGAGCTTCCCAAATCATCTTTTCTCACTCATTTAATGGGATGCAAAGATGTCCAAGATGGAAAAAAAACCCATCTTGAAGATTGAAATCAATCATAGTTGCTTTTTTTCCTAGAATATGGTAGGTAGTGGCAAAGTCAAGATCTCTCTCATAGATTTGGGGCCATATGGAGGTCTCATGGCCGAAGGAATGTAGCACTGTTGTTAGTGTTGTAGCTAGAGGTCGACTGAGGTATTCAATGACGCAATTGGTGCTCCCTGTCTTATACTTTATGTTTATATAGAACTACTGCAAGTATGTGGACAACTTATAATGGCGGCCATTATACACTTTTCCTTGTGTCTACATGAACTGTAGAGGCTTGTGATCAGTGTGGATGATTGTGTCCTTCCTGATAATGTAATGCCTCCACTGGGGGAAGGGTTATACAATGGAGTACATTTATTTTTCATAAGTGGGATACTTACAAAATGTATCTAATAGTGTCTCACTATGATAGTCCACAAGATGTTCATTTTGAGTGAGAACTATGCCCACAACATAGTCTAAGGCATATATATCAATCTCAAAAGGTTTGTTGTGTTGTCGCAAAGTGTGCAGAACCTGTTGAATATGTTGCAAGTTTTATGCCCAAATCTTGTTGAATATGAGGATTTCATCCAAATACACCACCAAAAAATAATTTTTGAAAGGCCATAAGATATCGTCCATCATCCTCATGAAAGTTGTTTGGGAATTCATCAAGCCAAAGGGCATGACCAACCATTCAAAAAGATCTTCTTTGGAATTGAAGGTAGTATTTCATACATCTATCTACTCTATTTGAACTTGGTGGTAGCCATAATTCAATAATTAAGTATTTTCCCCCCTTGAGCTAGTCAAGGAGATCGTCAATTCAGGGAATTGGGTACCAGTTCCTGATTGTGATTTTATTTAGGGCCCAATAATCAATGTAGAGTCACCAAGTCCTATATTTATTCTACAAAAGCATGATTGAACATCTAGAAGGTGATGGTATTGGTAATATGTGCCCCTTTTCGAGAAGCTCTTCGATCTGGTGCTTGATTTCCTAATTTTATAATAGAGAGCAGCGATAGACTGGCCCATTGGGTAGCGATGCATTGGGGGTTATATCCATTGAATGGTTGACCTGATAGTGTAGAGGTACCCCAATGGGTGAGAATAATATGTCTTTTTATTCTTACATGACCTTATCCACTTTCTTCTACTACATGGAGACACCTGTCACAGAGGCCATGGATGTGGTTGCAACCTTCCTCTCACTTTGAGCATGAATCATGAAGAAGACAAACTTCCTATTCTGAGATATGACCTTCCTGCATTGCCTGGTAGAGATAAAAGAAATGGCATTAGGTGGGACTACCTTGGGTATCCTGTACAATTTCCTGTCGAAAGTAATAATAACACTATGGGGCCTAGACTCATATACCACATGATGCTTCCATAAATAAGGTTTGACCAAAAGAACATCAAAAACTTCAAGGGGGGTGACTTCACATAATACCTCATCTTTGAATGGATTTATTTCATAGGGAATGCGACACTTTTGGATAACTTGGAGATCTCTCCTTTGGTGAAGCCATATGATGGTGTACAGTTGTGGGTGTGGTGTTGTCAGCAGAGCCAACTGCTTGATGACCTATGCTGAGATTAGGTTCTTCTGGCTACCGCTATCAATGATGAAATGAAGTAGAGTACCCTTCACCAAAATTTGTGAATGAAATAGGTGTTCGCCTTCCTCTGGTTCATCAGGTTCACCATGCTAGATATTGTTGGTAGAAATGGTGGCATTGGGTTCAGCATCAATAATCTGTCTCCCTTTTTTTAGTTTTGAATCGGATCCAGAACCCACATCTAATTCATAGGATTTCACCTCAGACACCAATGAATTTTTTGAATGGCATTCAATGGTGTTATTCCAAGGGCTTGTATGGAACTCACACTACTTCCTAGTGTCTTTCTTTATATTCCCACTATACTTATTTGTTTGCAGATTAGACTAGTTTTCCTCAGGTTTTCCATCCTTTCTCTGTCCTTTGTTCTATGGGTTGGGGGTGCATTTTTCATTCTTCTTTTGTGATGGGTTCATAGACCCAAACTGTCATATCTTTTGTTTAATCTTCTGCTCAATTTTGACAGCATATCGATATGTTGCTCTCAAGGACGAGATCTCCAGAAAATGCATTTTTTTCTATATGTATCGATACAAACCATCGTGGTACTTGAGCACCAGATGTTGCTTAGAGTATTTGATACCCAACTTGGTGTGTAACGTATGAAATACTTTTGTGAACTCAGACACATTTTGGTCCCTTTTTTGGCGTAGTGTGGTACATATTGTATATAAGTCATCATAAATTCCAACATGGTAGTTGTTGACACTCAGAAATGAAATGGGTTGCAGTAAATCAATCCCGAGGCAACCTCGAACCACTTTGTATTAGAAGCTACCCTCTTCCAACCCGAGAGGGATCTCTTGAAAAATGTCACAAAAGGAATTTAAATAGCGTGAAAAAGGTGGGCATATTTATGGGTAAATGATGGTCTTGGATTTTTGGAGTTTGGGGGTTAAACTAGGGAAATGGTCCATTGGGCATGGAGTCAAATGAAAAATGAAGAAAAGAGATAATAGCATATGTCAAATAACTTGCGGAAAGTGAGGCAAAGTAAGTCTATCCTTCAGCGCTTTGATAAATCATGATGCGGTAGCGGAAAGAAAAAGGAAAGGCTGATGTAGCAAAGAATATATGTAGAATTCTGAAAATGCAAATTGGTCTTACACCGCTGATAGCTGGTGTAGAGGAAAGAAAATAAACAATTACAAAAAAACCCAAATCCTTTCGTTATAGTAGTGGTCGTACTAAAGTATAATGAAGCACATTAGTTAGAAGAAAACAAAATGTAATGCAATCATGATGGATTAAGGAAGACATATAGATATGGTAAAGACAATATCAACTGTGAGTAAGGAACATCTATAATGAAATCCAAACAGATTTAACATAGCTGAAAAGAAAAGAAAAACATGTTGAAAGAAATCGACCATGATGAATCTCACAGTCGCAAGAAAAAAATGTCTTTATTACTCCAATCTGGTTTACAAAAACTCAGTCATTACAATGAAACCCTCTTCGAAAGAGGTTTCCCCAGTGCTGCGCTCATGCACCCCCCCACTTTTTCTGTTACATACATCATTCTTTTTAAAAAGAAAAAATGAAACTCTCGGCGTTCCAGGAATCTAAAACGATTCATCTTCTGGACTCCGTGACTACCAGATGTGCAAATTACTATTTGGAAGGTTACCGAACACATAAGATTACAAAAAACATTTGACCAGATCGTCCAAATTATTGCTATATTTCACCTGCGTAGAGAAGTTGCCCCATAATGGCTGAACCCTTCCCAGATCATCATCTAGAACACCAGAAAATGTATGCCCAAAATCTGTGTCTAATTCAATGACCTCCATGTTCATGGCTCTGTGTCAAGGGCAATCAGTTGCACCAATATTTCAAGGCAGTTCCTGGGTTTGTGACAATCGACTTATGCGATGTAGCTTGCAAGATCTGATTTAAACCAACGAGATAGACAACATCACCCCTACGCAAGGCAGGTTCAGGAAGAAGAGTTGATGCACGCACAACTACATCACCAGCTGGACCTAGCGCAGCAGGACCATATGCCACTAATGCATAGTTGTGTATAAGATGCAAAAAAAACAACAACCTCAGCAGGAATTTCCATCAGGTATGCAGCAAATGCCAACATGACATCTGATACAGAAATGGCAACTGTATTCTTGTCAACAACAACTAATCCCATGGTTGTAGAATGATAGACCAAAACCCCCGTTCCAAAAAATGTTGAGCATGCACACCATCAAGCATGGATGATGGTGGTATATGGACCTCAAACATAAATAGGTTTGGCTCAATGTGTTGCTCCACAGCTGAAGCATTCATTGTCCCTGCTTCCCCAGGCTCATCTAAGGATAGAATATTCTCCAATACTCTACTGTCATCTAAACCAGTTTCTATCATACAATCCGATGCCACAAGCCCATCAACCACAACTTGATGATGGAGTCGTCTCTTCTTTGTCCCATCTCTAGCATCATTGGTAGCATTTGGAAGAACAGTTTGGGAATCTAACAAATTCCCATCACCATTTACATTGATACCAATATTTGTCAATTCTCTATCAATGAATTTTGATTCTCCCTCCATACCATCAACTTCTCCATCTAAAAAATACCTGTGGTTCAAGAGCTGGTCCTTTTTCATCATATAATACAGCAAGAGATGCAACAAAAGATGAAATTGGCGACATTGCAGGCCTCCTATCCCATAGTCCAGTTGCATTATCTCGAGCATAGAATTGAGGCTGTGCATACCATTCATGCCGATCAACAATGACCAAAATAGACTTTCTTCGATGACAATCTACATGGATTACAAATTCCAACGGAACTCGTGCTCCTCGAGATAACTTAGACAAAATAGATATAAAATCCTCAACTTGTTCTATTTCCTTCCCTGTCAATTTGTTTATGATTGAATGGCGAGCAACACCTGCCCTTGACAACATATACCCCGGTTCTGCAACATAGACTAGACCACAGTGAAAGCAGAAATTCCTGGCCTGTTGAAATGATAGAGGATGAATAACACCACCACTCACTTCCAAGAAATAATCTGGAGTTATAGAATGCAAGTTCTAGACCTGCAAGGTGACCTTTAAAGGAACACCACCTCTCTCAAGCTCCAAATCAATTTCGTTTCCAACACTATCATCAAGCAACGTCTCCAAAATCAAGAATTGAGTTACAACCTCGCCATTCACATGTACAAGTATATCCCCTGGCTCTAAATGATTGTTTTTTGGACCTCCAGGAACCACAGAATCCACGACGAGCATTCTTGTCTCATCGGCAGAAGAAGCTTGTCTCACAAATTGCTCAGTGTCACGCCGAAGCCCTAAATGATGTGTTTCATCAAATCCCTTGTGAAGAAGGGTCATCTGAAATGTGCCTCAAGGAATGTGTACTACTTCCCATCCACCATTGCACTCATCCTTTCACCTCTATAAAAATTCCAATGCCTTTACCACCCGTTCCAGCGGAATAAAAATGTAGATGAACTAGAAGATTTGTTGCCAGCGTTTAGTGCAACTGCCTGTCTATGACAATTAATTACTGGTGAGCCACTCGAACCTCCTTTGAAAACCTCTCCAAAGCCTCCATAGCCGATCACTTGGTCCTTTGCGAACCCGTTCGTCACCCTCCTCATCTCATTTCATTATCTCCATCTTCTACAACTGTGGTATAACCAATGAAGAATAGACTCCTTATTTTGTAGCTGCGTGAGAGCATGAATGATTTAGAAAACATGAAAACTGGTCACATTTCCCATAGGTAAGTGTAACAACACAATTTTCTTGTTATCATCCTGAACATCGAGGAGAACTTTCCCATGTTCTGTTTTCATTTCAAAACTCACCAAGGATTGTCTTGATAGAAAAATGTCTCCGAACTTGGTTTAATCTTTTTTCACTTGGACGTGACGTTGACGAACCTTCAAGGAATTTTGTGATGCCAAATGTTCTTCCAGCTCCTTTAAACCATTACTAATATCTTCGACAAATGGTGTATGGATGATCGCTTTGCATGGTTTAACTTTCATGCAGAGTTTTTATCGCTTTACAAAGCGTTTGGAGGTTATTGTAACGGAAATGGAAATGCATACTGTAAAAAACCAATAAATTCATTCAAATCCAAATTCAACTTCGTAACTTTTGCGACGCGAATGATCACATGGGAAATCAGTTCTACTGAAAATCAGGAATAATCCTTTGATGCTGGTCTGTTCTTGGAACGCTTCTGTCAGTGCTTTAAATGCTGCCTGAATATTTTCTGGAGAAATCCAGAAATCAGTGGATGCAAAGGGCATTTTGAATGTTGATAATCGCACCTCCATCTTTCTCCAAAGATCGTTCGCAGAATACACACTCATTGACCGTCAACTTAGCCAATAAGACAATAGTTCAACGAGAATTTGCACATATTCCAATTCCTTGCAATTACTGCCATTATGAATCTTCAATTCCTTCAAATTTCCACAGAGAGGAAACGACACCATTTCCAGGAAAGGGCAAATACAAATTTTTTCAGGGACTATTGATGGGCGACTTGGGCAGGCAATACCACAATTTTCTTACAGTAGGAAAGGTTTATGTATTCAAGAGTGTTGCTATTTCCAAGTGTTTTGCTGGAGATGGTTAAATTAATGCAACGGCTTAAATGGAAATATTTAAGCCTGATTAAATCTCCGAAGGAATTTGGGAGGTTCTACAATACTTTTGAGCAAGACAGATGAATGTGTTCTAGGTTTGTTAAAAACCCGAAGGAATCTGGCAGTGACTTTATCTCCGAGCAGTCTGATAACTCAAAACTTTTCAATGACTACAGTTGACAAAATTCATCCGGCAAAGTTTTGAGATTACCCGATGGGCATTTGATGATAATCAGTTCGAGATGCTTTAGCTTCCCTGTGGACTTTGGTAACTTTGAAGGTGTAAAAGTTATAACTAGCTCTCGCAATTGCAAAGGTGCCTGAGATTTTCCTTTACACAATCTTTTTTAGAACGTCGTTGTTCACTCCTCAAACCCTTAAATTCTCCTTTGGAACAGAGGCAGGCAAAAACTAGGAAGAACAATTTCTCCAGTGAAGCCATATCAGTTTTGGTAAGCGCAAACTCCCCATAATGCGTACCAAGTCATCATCTTCAACATCGAGAAGTTGCAACCCTCCAATGTGCAGTTTATTAGGACTCCTTTGAATACTTTATCACCAATCCGTCTTTAACTCTAGGAATATACATAAAAACCATGGAAAGAAGGAACATGGGCACACTGAATATAGAGCTCCAAAGAAAGTATCGTTCATACCGCTTAACTTCTTTGCTTCTGCCTTGTTCTCTCATGCCTGAACCAGTCTGTCCATATGCAAGAACCATATCCTTGAGCAGCGCAGTCAATTTTTTATATATGTTACAACAGTAGTATTGTTCCTTAATAGTGGCCCAAACCCCCTTCCCTCCTTGGGTTTACGCGACCTCCCGGTCTTGGATATTCAACTCTTGAGTCATAATGAATATTTGGTCCTTTCAACAGTCCCCAAATGCTTAACTCATAGGTCCCGTTTCTCCTAAATGACCAAGGTTTATTACTGTAGACCAACCCCTACATGGTTTCGTACTTTGGGGACATCACAATCTCTAGATTCAGTTCTTCCTAAAGTGCCCTCCTTCGAATATTTGGATCTATGATGCATGTCTCCTTGGATTTTGATGGCCCAACAATGTTTCAAGTTTTGTGACTTCGCGAAACATTTTTTCGGCTTATGCACAAACCTGCGGACTTCCGACTCCCTGATTTCCCTAATATGTTTCCATGTGTCCTCCTTGTAGCCAACGGTTAAGATTACATAGTGAGTATGCGGGTTAACGACTCCGCTCTTACAACAACTCCAAACTTTCCAAACCACAAAGTTTCAAAATATCTTACGACCAACCTCCATGTAATTTTGTCAGATCTAACGATCTGGAACAATCCACCTCCCTCTAGAACGGATCTAGTTTGTTGATCTTGGGACACCTTAAAGGGTTCTTGCCTTTGAATATTTCTCACCATTCTCCCTCCTAAGATTACATTTCCTTGGTCTTTTACCTCCGTAGATGCTCTTTTTTGACACTTAGTTGAAAATTCATCTTGTGCACGCCTTGCAACAGGTTCTCCTCTGAGCTCCAGTCACTCTGTAGGCAACTTCATTTATTTGTCCTGGACTTATGAGTCAAAAGACTCGATCATGCACTCCTTGTGGATAAAATATATCATATTTCTTTTCCATATCTTTCTAAATCCAAATATACTCATTCATGCACACCTTGCAGACGCTTTTCACTCCTTGCACATATAAGTTCATGTTATCCCTTCTTAGTTGTGATTCAAAACACACTTGGTCACACACACCTTACAAACATTATGCACACCTTGCACTCGCTTGTAGAAGAGAAATAATTGAAACTTACTTAAACCTCATAGATTCATACATCTAGCCATATAAATGCATGCATAAATTCAAGAATGAGAAATAAAAGAGTATTCCAAATAAACGGGAAATATACCAGTCATTCACTCAGATAGATGCATTGACAACATACATTTGGGAGGACGCTCCTCTTTTATATTAATTCAACTGAAAATTACATATATTCATACACTACTTCTCAGTAGATCTCATCTCTCATCTATAATGGAGATGGATCTTGGTAACTAGTGTTCCAACAACAACTAACAACAATGGAAATCTACACAACAGATTCAACAACCTTCTCTCGGTAACAATACAAATATTTATACAAGAGGGATCTTTGAGTTCCTTCCCTCCAACGATTCTAAATCTATCCTATCAAATTAAAAGCTACCAGCTACTAACATTTATTAAAATAAATATTTGTGATAGACAGATCAGATCGAACACATCGAATCTATACTGCACTTAGCTACATTAAAATAAAATGCATTCTCTGATGTCTTCATGAACCATCCATCTCTACAACATTAAAGGTGTTCCTTAATTACAACTATTTTCAAAAGGATTTACATGATACACATCCTTCAAAATTAAAATGTCTTCAACATGTTCCCTAGTGTGCCTAGCTATCCTCTACTTTATGCTTTGTTGGCGATGCACCTGCATCATAATCCTATGGAAAAAAAAAATCATGGACTCTTATCCATGAGTTCCTGCACTGAAATTCCATGCTTATGGATGTCTGCTTCACCGACCCAAATAGGATATTCTATTGGTCGTCCTTTCCACTTTACCAAATATTCAAAATATGTTTTACTCTTGGTATTCTTACCAATTCGCTGATGTATGATATGATCCATCTGCGACTTCTCTACTACAAGAATTTGCTTTTTCCATTGGATCTCCTTTTGATTTTTGGATCCTCCATCTCCATTTTCCATGTACATATACAGGTATGAAATGTTGAATATGGACGATATACCCACATCTTCTGGCATCTCTATCTCATAAGAATTCTCACCAAATCTTCTTAGGATTTTGCAGGGGCCTATCTTTTTCAACTTTAGCTCATTGTATGTTACTCTTGGGAACCTCTCCTTTATAAGATGTGTTAGAACTTGATATCCAACTTCAAATTTAATCTTCCTTATGTGTTGATCAACTATGCATTTTTATTCATTGATTCTCTTCTTCAACTGCTCCTTCATATGATTATTAAGCTCCTACATTTCTGCAGCAAAGTCTTCATCTCAATGCTCCTAAATTCACTCTGATACAGATCTCTTAATTTCGATACTCCTGTAGGATTCATTCCATATGCTATCTAAAATGGACTCTTCCCATTTCTCCTATTTACTGAGTCATTGTATGCAAATTATGCTTGTTCTAGAATTTGATCCCATTAGTTATGATGTTCAGTGACCAAACTTCTCAGCAAATATCCTAAACTTTGATTCACCAATTCAGTTTGTCCATCTGTTTGAGGATGATATGTAGTACTAAAGGATAGTTTTGTCCCCAATTTCTTCCACAATGTTATCCATAAATGACCAACAAATTTGGTATCCTTGTCTGAAAAAATGCTCCTGGGCAATCCATGGAGTCTCACAACTTCTTTAAACAACAATTTTACAACATGCATTGCATCACTAGTCTTATGGCATGGGATAAAGTGTGCCATCTTCAAAAATCTGTCGACTACCACAAATATGAAATCACTTCCTTTTTTTTTTCTTGGCAATCCTAACATGAAATCCATGCTTATTGCATCCCAAGGCCTCTCTGGAAGAAGCAATGGTTGATACAATCTAGTATTCTACTTCTTTCCCTTTGCATACTAGAAAATATTACACTTGTTTACAAAATTCTTCACCTCTTCTCTCATACCTGGCCAATAATATGAACCATTCAACTGAGAAAACATTTTGTCATGGTCAAAATTTTCGTCTAGACCTCCACTATGTTTTTCCTTCAGCAGGTTTTCCCTCATAAAACACTTTGGTATGCACAACTAGCATCCCTTTAACAACAACCCATCCTGAATCAGATATTTGGCCCACCAGCTTCTGTCTCTGAGAACATGATTTTCACATGTTTCATATTCTTCTTTGAAATCTTGATCATTGTGGTACATTTCCTTAAGGTGGTCAAACCCCAAGGTCTTCACTCAAAATTCCTGCAAAATTAGACATCTCCTACTCAATGCATCAACAAAATTGTTAGCATTACCAAAAATATGTTTAATAACAAATGTGAAATTTTGCATAAACTCTATCCACTTGGCATGTCTCTTATTTAGCTTCACTTGTCTGGTTATGAATTGTAAAGCTTGATTATCACTATACAAAACAAACTCCTTTGGAACGAGACAGTGTCTCCATTTCTTCAAAGCTTGGATTATGGCATAGAACTCTTTATCGTATGTGGAGTACTTCCTTTTATCATCATTCATATTCTCATTGAAATACACAACATGCTTATTATCTTGGCTTAAGACTGCTCCAATTGCAACTACACTCGCATCACATCTCACCTGATATGTCTTCCTGAAATTTGTCAATACTAGAATTAGTTGTTCCATTATCTTCTCCTTCAATATGTTGAAGCTCTTCTCAGCCTCTTCTATCCACTTGAAAGACTTGTGTCTTTTCTTCACCGTGTCCATCATTTGTGCACCAATCTCACTAAAATTTCAGATGAATTTTCGGTAAAAACTTGCCAATCCATGGAAGCTTCTTACCTCAAATATACTCCTTGGTGATGGCCATTCTTTGATTTCTTTCACCTTTTCGGGATCCATCTTCAATTCATTCGAAGAGATCACAAAACCAAAATAAATGAGTTATGTCTTCTTGGAAGGGGATTTCTTTAAATTGATCAGCAACTTCTTTCACTGCAACCTCTTCATCACCAATGTCAAGTGTCTCAAATGTTCTTCTTTAGTCTTGCTAAAGACCAGTATATCGTCCCGATATACAATCACAAACTTACCAATGAAATATTTCAACACTCCATTCATCAGTCCCATAAAAGTACTAGGGGAATTTGTTAAGACAAACGACATAACAATCCATTCATACAATCCCTTGTTTGTCTTGAAGGTTGTCTTCCACTCATAACCCTCTCTCATCCTTATCTAGTGACATCCACTTTTCAAATCTATTTTTGAAAAATAGTTCGCTCCACTCAAACAATCCATCAAATCATCCATCCTCAGCAATGGAAACCTATACCTGATGGTAATCTTGTTTATGGACCTTGAGTCTGTACACATTCTCCATCCTCCATCCTTCTTTGGACTCAATACAGTTGGTACTATGCATGGAATCAAGATTTCTCTAACCAATCCTTTGTATAATAGATCATGAACATGTCTTTTCACCTCCTCATTCTCTTGAGGTGTCAATCTATATGCATCTTTGTTCAACATGATTTCTCTTGGTATCAAATCAATGTGATGGTTGATACTTATGATAGGTGGAAATGAGCTTGGTAACTCATCCACTACTATGTCAGCAAAATTTTCTAATAGTTCCTGAATTTCCTCAAGCAGATATTCCACAGAAGTGCTTGTAAGTATAACTCTTGGCTTACTCACTACAACAAATTGAATCTCTTGTTCTTTATTAACTTCTCTCAGGAGTTCCTTCCCACTTATGAGAAGTATGCTTGTGTTGGCTTCATCCTTCACTTTCTTTTCTTCAATTGGAAACAACATGTGTTTCTTACCATTCTTCTCCAAGGTATAAGTATTTATTCTCCCATCATGGATGGCATTCATATCATATTGCCATGGTATTCCCCACAAAACATGACATACATCCATGGGAATCACATCACATAGAATTTCATCTCTATATCCTCCTATCTTAAACTCAACCAGACATTGTTTAGTGACTATTACCTGATGACCCTTCTGCAACCATGAGACTTTATACGGTGTCGGAT
>ML803521.1:52141-105597 GCA_009831015.1 Picea engelmannii
CTCCCTCTCTCTTTACCTCTCTCTCCCAGTCCCCCTCTCTCTTTACCTCTCTCTCCCACTCTACCTCTCTCTTTAACTCTCTCTCCCAGTCTCCCTCTCTCTTTACCTCTCTCTCCCACTCTCCCTCTCTCTCCCACTATCCCTCTATCTCTACCCCTCTCTACCACTCCCCGTCTCTCTCTATTATAATAGTTTATAAAACCTATAAAAACAATTCAAACTATATTCATAATCATAATTTTTTAGAACTTACATAAAAAATAACCTTTATATTATAATTTATTTTTTTATTATAACACTTTATAAAAACTATAAAAGAAATTGAAACTATATTCATAATAATCATTTCTTTAAATCTATATACAAAATAACCTTTATATTATAATTTAGGAAAATTTTTATGTTTCAACCAATCTAGTGTAGGAAATATAAGGGTGAAAACATGAAGTTGGGTAACAATTTTGTGAGAATCGAGTTTCCAAATTTCGTACTGATATTTTTTCAGCCGAACTGATAATTATTTCGGCCGAAAGACACATCTTTTTTGTCAAACCTTTAGATGTCAAATCCAACGGTACCATGACGATGGCCTCAACTGTTGTGTATGATATTAGCCGGATGGATTTTCTTTTCCGGTAACACTTTTTAGCCAAGCATTGTTTCAGTTGAAAGAATCTTTTGGTCGAAAATATGTTTCATCTGAAAAACAATTTCGGCCAAAAAACGTTTTATATATCACTCGCACATCATTCCTTTCGCATTTTCCTGAACTATTTGAATTGTGGTTGATGTAGATTAGTTTTATCTCTTGGTCAGTGTTGGCAGACATTGTCATTGGTGGTTGGTGCTAGAGGTTGGTGCTGGTGGTCATTGTTGTTGGCAGTTTCTGTAGGCGGTTGTTGCGGGTGGTTGTTGTAGGCAGTTGGTGCTGGAGGTCATTACTGTTGTTCGTTTCTGCTAGTCTAGGTAAATATATCCATGTCCCGATTAATTAATTTTTAAGTATTTTTATAGTTTTTGTTTTAGGAGATTGATAGGGAATGAATTCGGCCCTGACCATATATTTAATTTCCACTTTTACCTTAAATTTATACATATTTAATTTCCACTTTTACCTTAAAGGCTTAAACACTTCATTATTATTTTTTTATTATTTTTTATAATTCATTATAAAACCTACCTTAAATCGTAAAGAGGAATAGTGGAATCTAGACAAATCAATTGAGTAAAAAAAATATCATAGAGGTGAAAAACTAAAATTGGGAAAAATGAATACGGAAAAAATTAAAATTACAACAAATCAAGTGGAAAAAAAAGGTTAAAATTACAACACAAAATGACAAAATGAGACAAAACAATTACTTTAGTACTTTCAACGCAAAATAACAATTACTACTACTACTACTTATAATAAATTCTTCCACTACAAATCTTTTAGACCGAATATGTGTGCACTTTCTAAACGATCTGAGTTTATGACAATTTTCCAGGCATACCTCATTGATTCCAAAGGCACTTGCTCTAAAATAAACCATTGTTTTATTCAGATCATCATTAAAAGAGATGTATGTGGATATTACAACTCACCAATCCATTATAAATATGACAAAGTAGTATATTTATCATAGCCATTCCTATATTATAAATGTTTTTCACATATCCATTCAGTATTTTCAATCAACTTACCTGGTCATCATCATTTTAGGAAACTAAATTACAACATTGTTTTCATCCACGTCTTTAAATAGTCAATGCCTATCTAGAAAACACTAGAGGTCCCTTGTCAGTTACTTCCATAAGAACACCAAGCGTGCTAAATTGGGAATTGAAGCCTTAATTATCATATAGTCCTACCTAGGGAACTAGTTCCAATCATATACATACAATATTAATGTAGAAGTATATTGACAACCTAATGTTTAATTTCATTATTCATACATCATACACCTTAATTCCAGATAAGCCATAGTGGGAACACTTACACTTGTTTTATTTTATTTTGATGTATAAGTTTTTAGTAGTTTTATAGTTTGTGTTTTAGGAGGTTGAATGGGTCGAATTCGACTTTGTCCATGTACAGGACATGCTCGAATTCGGGTTTGTCCCTATACATGGACAAGGCCATATTAGAGCCTGCCCTTGTACATGGACTAGGCCGAATTCGACCCTATCCCTGTACAGGGCCAGCCCTGAATTTGGCCCAGTCCATGTACAAGGAAATGCCCGATTTTAATATTGAACCCAAATTTAAAATTTCACAATAATCTATATTTTTTTTTTTTAATTTTTCCTAAATTTGAACTTTGCTTCAAAATGGTTTTGGTTTTATCAATAAAAATGAACTTACAAAACAAGGATATGCAGTCTCAAATATTTGTTTTACATATTTCTTGCACAACTTTAAATTTTCTTGATAAGGACTACTGCCATGCAACACTTGCACTTGTTTTATTTTATTCTGATGTATAACTTTTTAGTAGTTTTATAGCTTGTGTTTTAGGTGGTTGACAGGGCCGAATTCGACCCTGTCCATGCATAGGGACATGCCCGATTTTAATATTCAACCCCAATTTATAATTTCACAATAATCTATATTTATTTTTTAAATATTTCCTGAATTTCAACTTTTCTTCAAAATGGTTTTGGTTTTATCAACAACAATGAACTTACACAACAAGGATATGCAATCTCAAATATATTTATCTTACATAATTCTTGCATAGCTTTAAATTTTCTTGATAGGGACTACTTCCATGCAACACTTGCACTGGATTTATTTTATTTTGATGTATAATTTTTTAGTAGTTTTACAGTTTGGGTTTTAGGAGGTTGACATGGTCGAATTCATCCCTGTCCATGTACAGGGGAAGGACCGAATTCGGGCCTATACCTGTACACAGTCAGGCCCAAATTCAGGCTCATCCCTATACACAGACAGGGCCAAATTTGGGTCTGTCCCTGTATAGGGACAGAGACGAATTCGACCATTTCCATGTATAAGGACAAGCCTGATTTCATTGTCACTGGTTCAGGTAAATATATCCCTTTCCTGGTTAAATATTTTTTTTAGTTATTTATAGTTGGTGTTTTAGGAGGTTGAAAGGGCCGAATTTGACCCTATCCATGTATAGGGGCAGGCTCGAATATGTCCAAGATCTTGTATCAATTACTTGATTGAATTCAAAATGATTCTCTTACTTTCAATTTTCTATGTATTTGTTTGTGAAAAATATAGAAACCACTTATATAGTTAATTGTTGTGTGGGTTTTTGGTTTTTTTTTTTCTTGTTTAAGTACCAAGACGAGATAATGTGTGATCCTCTTCTCTCCCAGTATGGTCCATGAGACCTAGGAGCAGTTATGAAGGGCATGATCACATCATTAATCTTCCTCATATGTTGGGATGATAAAATATTATAAGTTATATCATGAGAATCATGTGGACATTCTGCCATTAAAGAAGAACTTACCTTGTTGACTTTGTCTTGAAACCCCCTTTGATTGAGTTATTCCCCCCTTAATTGTTTTGTGGATTTTTGGGTTTTTTCTTGCTTCTTCCTAAAGAAAGTTATTTGCCTTGACTTTGGATCCCCTCTCCTTGACTTTTTTTTTTCTTGTTCATTTTTCTGATTTAACAATTAATATTTTATGTTATAAAATACTATTTGTTTAAATTATTTAATTATTTAATTAAGTGTTTGTGACCCCTCTAGGATAGTTCTTCTTGGTTTATTAAGCCACCATGGTCTTACCTATCCAACCTCTTATTATCGCTAACCCCTAAGGGTCTTTTCCATCTTGCCACAGGTCTCTTCTTGGTTGTTGTTTGGGGTTTTCGGTTCTCCTTGCTAGTGTTAACCTCCTCATTTTTTTGTTGGTGTCGCCCTCCTTATTTCCTTGCTAATTCCACCCTATGTATGTTGTCGATGTCCTCTTCTATTCCTGGTGCCACCTGTGTATGTTGATGGTTAGTCTTTTGATATTTTACCCTAAAAGTTCTTATTGGAAATTTTTTCCAAGTGTCATGATGAGATCTTTCATGAGGGTTTGGTCAATGATCCCTTAAAGATTTTTCTGAGCATATATCTAAGAGGATAGAAACAACATATCAAGTAATATTGTTTCTTGTTTTAGTTAAGTAAATGTTTTGTTAGTGATTGTTTTTAGGCTACCGGATTATGGATCAGAAGTTTCAATGTCTTCCTCATTGTAACATACATGTAACTAATGTTTAGAAATTAAAAAAAATATTTCTTTTTTAGCTAGTTATATTTTTTCCCTTAAATTTAAACATGTTTGTTGTCATAGGGGAAGACCCAGGGTTCAACGCACAAAAAAAACACTAACTACTTGCCCTTTCTGCAACACCTATGAAGCATATGAAGTCTCACTCGAGGTAGAGGCAGGGGTGGTTGCAGGACTCCAATGTCTGCAACCTTACCTGGGACACATATATGTGATTACAATACTCTAACAATGCACTTAGAATTTATCATTCATTAGTATTTATCCTTTGTTTACAGTGCATATAAACCCTAATTACAGAGTAGCACAGTATTCAACCAGTTCTAACATATTGAAGTACTTAGCATAAGGAAACAGTTCAGATATAACATGTTATTCACATCACTAGGAACTAAGCTATCATACGCATCTTAAGAATACATTATTGCACTAAGGATTAATTACATAAGCCATATAACAACCATAATGCACAAAGAAACCATAACACAGTATATACGTGGTTCACCCCCAGCGTAGGGCTATGTCCACCAACTCTTATTCTCTTTATTATCTTCTGTCAATCATCTACATGCACATAGCCACAAGATCCTACTCTGCATAAGACAGGAGATATGCATGCACTCTGTCATATCCTCCTTCCCTAAGCTAGGTTACAAAAAAAAGCCTTCCTACAGTCTGCACATAAGCTTCTTATAATCGCTTGCACTTAGCTCTGCAATTTCTCAACACAACGTGCACAAAGCATCATAACCATTCACACTTAGCTTACATTAGGCTTCACTAGCTCTCTACTTACATCGCATAGATTTTATTTATATATTACAAAATGGGCCTAAACATGGGTAAACCCATGGACCAACATCTCCATACCCATTACATATGCCCAAAACCCAAAAATCCCTAAACAAGGGGCCGAGATCCCATGATCTCCGCTTCGAATTGCACTCCACCTTCGACATCCTGTCGAAGTCCCAAAATAGGTCAAACATGACCAAGGATTTCCATAACTTGGTCAAGGGCCAACAGACCCCCAACACTCACCTATGACTTGTCCCGAGTCACTCTGATCTAGGTATCTCTGCCTCAAAATCCTCGAGCTTGGCTCGAGCTACTTCAACTTGCTACTGCACCAAGGCCTCCTGCATGACGAACTCTTGAATAATTCCCTCATTGACAGGTCCCTCTAAGTGTTGTTCTACTGAAGTGACTACTTGTTCCAGCTCTTCTCCTCAACCTTCAATCTCCTCAAAAAGTAGGCAAGTTGCATCTTGGATTGGTTGGAGCATCTGAGTCACTTCCATGACTATACTTTGTATGGCATGGACCTGTTTCTAAGAAGTGCGTTGCTCCTGTGATATTTTCATCATCTCAACTGCTGACAGGAGTTTCAACTGTGCCTGTACTATCATTTCTTGTTTCTTTTCCTCCTAGAGCTATGACTCTAGTGTCTTTATTTTAGGGTCCTCTGTTATTTTCTCATAAGTCTGCACACTTCTACTGCTAATCTTTTTAGATTCCAAAGCTAATGCTCTAATTCTCTCAACTGTGCTCCAGGAAGTTTCTTCTCTTTGGTCTCGCACTTCTTGCAGAGTGCTTGGCACTATTTGTAGCTCTAGATATTCGATTCTCTATTGAATTTTCTGGATGGCTTCAAAAAGCTTCGCAACTTGATGCTCCATTGGGTCTTCCTCCTTTTTCTCTAATCCCATCACAAAGCGAAGTGCTATATTGACTGCTTCTTTGACTACAACCTGCTCCATGAGCAACTGTTCTTTCTCTTGCTGGATCTGTGCTTTCTCCACTTTGAACTTTGTTTGGAGGTCATCAATATCCTATTGTACAACTCAACATTACTCTATCACTTCCTCTTGTGCCTTCTTCAAGGTCACTATGGCCTGTTATTTTTCTTCCTGCACGGGACGAAGGTGAGCTTCGGTCGCATAAGCTATTTTGTGGAGTTAGGTAGGCTCATTTCCCAACTCTGGTTCTTCTGATGGTGGGGGAGAAGTAGACACTACGTGGCTGGAGTGAAGGGCATGTTGTACCCCTCTCAACTTTTCTTCAAGCCTTTCATACATGGTTTCCTTTTTTTCTTCATTTATCTGCAAAATATCTTATGAGGCATATGATACAACTGCGATAATGAATTCAAGGTCATCGACCGTGAGAAAAGTCTGCAGCTTTGGATTACTATATTTGGAATTCTTCCATGATGTAGGTTTTGTGGAGGAAACCTTTCTTTTCTTGGATGTCTCGACCTCATCAACGAGATCTCTAGGAAGTGTTACTTTGCCTTGCCTTTGCTTGTCTCTTTCTCCATTATTTTCTTCTTTGTCTACTTCATCATCACCTCCTACGCTAGGTGATTCTGAAGCAGTCTCTTCTGATGTGTTGTTAAACTTCTTTACCTCTTATGTCTTCTTCCTTCTGCTAGTTCCATGTGTATCATACTCTTCGCGAGTGGCCACCGGGCTTCCAATTAGTTCGGGTTTGGACAGTTCTATGGGGTCAATAGGGATAAAGACCTCTGGAGGCCATTCCTTGGTTATTTCTTCTAGGTCATTCTCTGTGATATTATAATAACTATGTAGTACTTATGTGTGTTCATCTCCACACGCAGTGATATATATAAAATGTTTGTCTGCGTCAAACTTCACAATTGACCTGAAAATGTGTAGGGTATTTGGCATCATACAAGGGACAAACTCAATAGCCCTCTTTAATCACAGGTACTAGGTGTGGAGCACTACATTTTACCACCATTGTTTTCCCATATCGCTTGAATACCGGAGCATGGTGAACTTCGCAGCTAAGGGTTCAAATGTCTCTATTTAAGGGAAGTTCACACCTTCTGGCATCTCCCAAGCAATGAATGCGATGATGATTAGTAGCCAACTAAAGTGGAACTCGTAGCCCTGATCTTGAGCTTCATGGAAGTCTTGGTCTAGCTAGATAACTAAGTAGATTGCCCAGTTCATTTGTAGCCCCTCCACGCATTTTCCTGTAAGGTCAACAAAAAGCCCTGTGACCTACGTGGGTCTGTTATTCTAGACTATCTTACCAGAAATCAACTAGAAATCAAGGTGCATTGTGCCATTCTGGATGGAGGCTACCATGTAGCCTCGCTTCCCCTTCTCCACATCGTCGTAGGTATCTTTAATCTTTTGTGCCAGGGCATAGTCTTTAGCCTTTCCTTGGTAAAAGTATTGCGGGTCTGGTCCCTGCATTCTCAATTCGGTGATCCAATGGATCAATGTTAGATCAACGATGATGCATCTATACAGCCACAGATAGCCACCATGGAATTTCGATAACAGGAGATTAACACATGCGTTAACCTCCTGGTGCCTTCTGAAATGGGACATTTTCATCATGTTCAGAATAGTGGACCTTGCGATGTACATAGTCCATGGTTGGGGGATGATATTCAACTTCTTCCCCTTCATCCTGGTCAAATACCTATGTGGGTAAAGCATGCCAAAGTTCTTGCGGTCTCCCAAATTGAATTTGTTGATCTTTAATTTCAAGATCTTATCCAGTTGTGGCTTGCATGTGTGTATTCCCTTCGAGAGATACGCAGTAATTAAGGTGTAGTCGAAGTCCCTGGGGACACTGTCATGATTCACCGCATCGGCCATAGGTGGGATATAGTCAGGGAGGATTGATGGGATTATCTTCTCATTCACCAAGTCATCGCAGTTCTTGGTGTGTTTCTCAGTCGTAGCTCAGGATGGTCTAGATCCACGAGCATTTGATGGGGAGGCTTGCACTCCTCTCGTCGATGAAGCTTGAATCCCTATGGACATTACTTTGTCAGGCATTAGATAGATTAGGATTTATTCTACTGAATTTATACTATGTTGAGTTCATCTGACATGCACACTTGAGATCGGATAACTCAAGTTGATGAAAACAACATGCTCAATGCAACAGAACAGGTGGCGAATTCTTAGTAAAAACAACACGGTAACAATGAGTTCTCTTGTTGGTTTGGATACAATTCATAAAAGTGTTCTTGGTGAAACATTTGATGGGATAAGTAGACAATGATGTAACAGATCCTTCCAATGGACAATAATCCTTCATCAATGTAGTTTTATCTGTTATGGTGCGGTCCCGATGGTTCGATGGCGAGATTTATTATCACAATTGTTGTTCTAACTGTTCTGGAGCATCAATCTAACAGTCATAATGACTCTAATGGTTATATTTCTCTGCCATGGCAAAGTGCCAATATGAGATGCTCTGAAATTTCGGCGAAGTTCAAATTCTGGAGACATTCCTTCTGCAAAGTCTTCTCTGGAACTTCCTGTAAGTTCTCTAACTTTGCTTTCTTCTTGCCAAGATTTCTGGCCTTCTTCCCTGTGATCTGTGTCTTAGTATTCCTCTTTCCATTCTAATTCTTATCTCCTCTTGGCATAGTAACTTCACGTTGTTGATGATATTTCCTAGGGTTCAAGGGCAATACTTCTTTTGTGTCTAGGGTAGGTTCTATACTCTCCTATACAGACAGGTGTTTCCAGTCTTCCTGTGTTCTTTCAACTTTGACATCCAAGTTTCTGGTTCTAAACAACTTCGACCTGTTCTCCTGTTCTTAGATCAAGTGTGCTAACCTCCTAGTCATGAAATCTTTTAATTCTTTCGTTTTCTGTTCTAGAGCTTCCTCTTCTTGTTTTCTTCGGGTATGATCTTTCTCAATCCAAGTTTTTCCTACTAACATAGAAAATGGGGTGTTGTTCTCAATAAATTTAACAACCTCAAATTCTTCCTCTGTCAAAATTCCATGAGAGCTCATAGATGTCTGGGTAATTCTTCCACATAGGGTTATCAACTTTCCTCTAAATAATCTTATTCCTCCCAATGAAGGAATCATAGCAGGATTTCCCAAAATTTCCCACGTTCTTTCTGTCATGATATTCACCTGTGTTTCCTCATCCAAAACAGAGTCAATGTCAAAGTCTCATATTCTTGTTTCTATGCACTCTTTTTCTTTGAAAATATTTGATAAGTTGACATCTCTGTGATCATTCAGGGTTTCTTTCATTTGTAGTAATACAGTCTCTGATTCTTTCTGGGATTCTTCCATAATCATAGTCTCTTGGCCTTCCTCGGGGTTTTCTTGTTCCATATTCATGCTTTCAAGATTAGAAATCATTCTAGGGCAATCCAAAACTTCATGGTCCATAGCTTAATAGCAAAGACAACTAGGTCTTCTACCAGGGCATTCCTTAGCAAGATGTCTCAGACTTCTACAACTATAACAAAGAGTTAATCTTCTCTTTCTCTTAAATGATCCCCAACCATTCTTGTAATGCACACTAAGATCACAGTAACTAACCTACAAGCAATTCTTTCCAGGATCCTACATCCACTTGTTAGTCCAAACATTCTTTTTATGCATAGGAATAACATATGTTTCATTATTTCTATCAGATCTACTCATATCAAATATTTTTTCTTCTAGTTGTACCCTAGTTTTCAGACTAGGACAAAATTTATCAAACATACCTAGATTCATTCTTTCGAAAGAAAAATTTTCACTTATCTTACCTTTCTCAGAGCACAAAGATTTCATATCTTACCTTTTTTCTTTAGATTGGACTTCTCTTCTTAGCACAGGGCTTCACAAGTCAAGTAGAATACTGCACACTAAAGTAGCAGATCTATGCACATAGCTTTGTCTTTTCTTCAGTTCCCAACAATCATAGTTTCAGGTCCTAGAAATAGAACCATTTGTTGGAACAAGGGCAGACGCAGGGTTCAACGCTTCAACAACGCACCAAAAAAATCCTAACTACCAACCCTTTTGGAAACACCTACGAAGAAGATGAAGTCTCACCCGAGGTTGAGAGAGGGGTGGTTGTAGGAATCTAGTGTCTGCAACCTTAGCTGGGACATAGATCTGCAATTACAATACTCTAACAATGCACTTAGTTGCTATCGTTGATTAGTATTTATCCTTTTTTTACAATGCAGATAAACCCTAATTATAGAGTAGCACAGTATTCAACTAGATTTAACGTATTGAAGCACTTAGCATAAGGAAACATATCAGATCTAGCATCTTATTCACATCAGTAGGCACTAATATATCATACTCATCTTAAGCATACATTATTGCACTAATCATTAATCACATAAGCCATATAACAACCATAATGCACAAAGAAACCATAACACAGGATATACGTGGTTCACCCCTAGCCTGGGGCTATGTCCACCAACTCTTATTCTCTTTATTATCTTCTGTCAATCATCTACATGCAAAGAGCCACAAGATTCTACTCCGTGTAGGACAGGAGATCTATGTGCACTCTGCCAGATCCTCATTCCCTGAGCTAGGTTACAACACAAAGACTTCCTACAGACTGCACATAAGCTTCTTACAATCTCTTTCACGTAGCTATGCAAGTTCTCAACACAACGTGCACAAAGAATCATAACCATTTTCACTTAGCTTACATTAGGATTCACTATCTCTCTACTTACATCGCCTAGCTTTCTATTTATATATTACAAAATGGGCCTAAACATGGTTAAACCCATGGGACGACATCCCCATACCCGTTACATAATCCCAAAACCCAAAAATCCCTAAATAAGGGGTCGATATGCCACGATCTCCTCTTATACTTGCACTCCACCTTCGACAGCCCGTCAAAGTCCCAAAATAGGTCAAACATGACCAAGGATTTCCAAAACTTGGTCAAGGGCCAATAATGTTACACATATATTGTCTTAAAAATTATCTTCTACAATTTACACAAATATAGATTATCTTCTACATGTTACATTTTTTTAAGTTTTAATATTTTCATGTTCATTATATATAACGTCATAGTAAAAAATATAGTTGTTCTAGTTTTTTAAATATATGTCTTTGATGCTTTGAAGTTGTTATAAGCGCTTAAATGACTTCAAGTTGTTCTATAAAATATATTTCCATTTTATGTTTCTATAACTTATGAACTTTCATATTCATGAATTTTCAAAGGATATATATCGAGGCAAGATGTTGAGACAAGATTCTCCAAAAATTCCTCGCAAACACTCTAGGCTATCCAATGAAGGAAGAAGAGGAACCCCTTCTTTGACTAAGACTCCGAGTGACCAACGACAATCTAGTGAGAAGAGGAGATTATCAAATGAATCTGTGAATAGATCATCCTGAGAATGTGCTCAAAATAGTGTCATGGATGCATCTTTTTTAGATAGGTTTTACATTAATACTCCAACATCGGAGAATATAGGGAATACATCATGACAAGAAAATATGTTTGGTAATTGTTTTTGATTTTGTATTTTTGTGTATTTATGTTTATGTTTTATATATGTTTTTTATTTTTATTTTTTATGTTAAATTATGTTTTTGTTTAATGTTGTAATTACTTTCAAATGTGTATGTGTAGAGGATGATTTTAATGCAAGTGAATATAATGAAAGAGAGAGTGGGTATCATGAAGATTCCAATGTTTGTGAAGAGGGTGAAGATGGATTCAGGGGGCGTTATCTAGAAAGAAATGATTACACTCCTATATCCACCTATCCCTCAGATATTGGTGATGAGATTCTTTGGGAAGGGTTTACTGAAGCAATGACCCTCGAACAATGCTTAGGTGTTAAAAGCATGATGGAAAATGATTTGAAGAGCTTGGATATCCCTCGAAAGAGTAAGAAAAGATTGGATATTGTTTTGCATTCATTGCAGAACTTTATGGATGCATATCAAAAGATGGGGACAATGACTAATAGTGTTATCAATTTGATGAGGAGACAAAATTCAAAGGTGATGGGCCTTGATAAATGGGACGTAGTAACAAGCATATTTTCAAAAGAATATGCAATTTCTATGTTCAATTTCAAAGAGGGGTAAAGAGAAAGATGTTGAAGGTGAAATATTTTAAGCACCACAACATAGAAGGGCATATTTATAATACATTTTTGGCAGCATATGAGAAGTTTCTATGGATTGATGAGGTTCCACATTACTTTTCTAAACACTTTTATGCAAAAAAATTCATGGACATGAACCCTGATTATACCAGCCTACCGTCCAATTATTATGGGGTTGGTAAAGGACAAACATATGATCAAAAAGCGGCATATCAAAATGAAACATTGTAGAGGCCTCCATGACCTTTAGTATCTCGTCCAACAGGAGAATTTTTCTCACATTCATAGTTGCGAGCTATATCATATGTTGGCAAGGAGGCTAGGAATGCAATCGGGGAAAATTTGGAATCAATTTTTTATGCTGTTGATGTTCGTTTGAACCATCAGAGAAAGAAATCCAATTCTCGAGACAATTTTGTTTACAAAACAGATGAAGAGATAGATACCATGTCAATAGAAGATCTTAAGGAGTATGCAAAATGTTTTCGTAATGGTTGGAAGGTGTTAATTCAGAATGATGAACCAAACATCGGATTGGTATGTGTTATACTTAGTAAATTTTTGATGCATTTGAGGATAGTTTTCTTGTAGTTCTAGATCTAGATATATATCATTGTATATTTATAAATAATTGAGTTGTTATCAAGTTTATTAAAAATTTAAAAGACTATAAAAAAATTCATATTATAAATTCAAAGGGTTCTATAAAATTTTTAAATAAAATTTTCTTTAAAATAAATGATTTTTTTTTATTACATATAAATATAAATGACATAAATAATAATTCCTTATATTTTCTAAATTAGATTACATTACATTGGTTGAAGTTGTGTTACATTATTATAAGGATTATTTTGTATGTATTTTTTCCCTTAATTGATGAATTTGAGATTACACAATGGAATTTTAAACATAGTAGGGATATAAAAGACTCTATAAGTTTTTAATAGTATTTTTTCCTTTTTAAATAGATTTAGTTTTTCCTCATATAACTTTATATGAGGATTTATTTTATTTATTGACTAAAAAAATAAAGTCTATAAAATAATATAAATGAAATTCTACAAAAATAACACTTATAGTAAAACTTAGAGAGTAGGTAAAAATGGACTTGCCGAGTATTGTAGCTCATAAAAGGGAATTTCCTAGTTAGTATATATGATGTTACCCTTCTAATTATAAATTCATAGGTTTAGTTTGGCTAAGGTAATTTTTGGTGTAGTCATATTAAAGGGTTAGAAATGGGGTTTTATTGGTCATCGCTTGGCCATACGAAATGCGAGACCTAATATTTTTTTTTTGCAATTGTTTTGGCAAGAGAGAGGAATTGGTTTAAATGATCCATGGCAACAAGGTAGGGTTAATTCTAAGTAGCTCAATGGCAACAAGATTTAATTTAATTCTACAAATTTGAAGAATGGAAAATCTGAGGGTATATAGGTGAGATATTTTCAATTCATTCACTGATCATCGACATATAAATTGTTCTCTCCCTTTGTTTTTATTGTTTTCAGAGAAAGGAGGCCTCTCAGTCATTTCCTTGTCGAAGGAATTGGAATCAAAACAGTAGAAACCATGGTTAAACTCACAAAATTGTATCCCACCCTAGTTAATTTTCATTTCTTGAAATCAAATTTTGTAACTGTTGATTCCATGTAACATTCGTTTGAGTTTAGTCAGCTATTTTTGTGAGTGAGCAAGAAATTAAATACATGATTTTCATGGATACCCAATTGGGAAATTAACATCTTTGATATATATAATAGACAACTAAAATAACATAGATTAATATGAATGGATATGATATGTTGGTATTTATATTGTGAATGAATTCTCAGGGATTTGAGATTGTAAATTCCTTGACTGGATGCCAATTGGAAAACATTACTTCAGTCGAGTGTTGATGCCCCTGTCTTTGGAAGAGGTAAGAAGTGGATGGATCTTTATGTTGGTGTTTATTCATACATTTTGATACTTGGAAGCGATGGTTTCATAGTAGTGGCATCACTTTTCAATAAAAAAGTTATTAGTATTGACTGCAATTTCGATCAGTTTGTTTATGTGCACAAAGGCACATCCTCAAAATGGAACTAGATTCCAAATTTGCATATGGGTTTGGCATGAGATATGACATTTTGTTATTTTATCTTATGTAAATCATAGACAATATCAAATAGGATATATGCACATGGTCATGAATCTACAACAACAGAGCATGACAGGGGATGAAGGAGTTGAGATATTAGAAAAAAAACCCTTTGAAGATTATGAATTTGAGAGGGACCAATACATATATAAGGTCTATCGTCTAAAAAAGTATCACACGTTGAAATCAAATTAAGTTCTATTTGATAGCAATTTCTAATCCGTCAGATCCAGATTCAAAACACTGGTTAGAAGTGAGAAATGGGAAAATGAATTTTTTATATATTTTTAAATTCTCTCTTATTTTCTAAATAGAAATACAATTCTATACATTCATAAGCAATATGGTTACATTACATACGCATATGACTCTTAATTACATATAGTCCAACATGTAATAACTCCAAATTCCCGATATAGGAAGTTGCAAAAATATCTTTAGTTAAAACGGGTTAATTAAATGATTTAAAAATAATTAACTATATTTAAACCTTATCGCAATTTTGTGTTTCGGGGATCCTGCCTCGAACGACAACCAAAGTCCCGATACCCGAAATCATGAAACCCTTGAAGTTAATATCAATTATTTAAAAGGTTAAAAGTGATTAATATTAATTAATCAATCGCTATTTCGTGATTCAGAGAATGTAGCTCGTGCTAGTACAGAATATCCTGAGACTTGAAACCCCAAAATCTATGAGGTTAATCATGATTAATTAAAAGAGTTAAATGAAATTAAACTTAATTAATCACATTGTGATTTCACATTTCATAAGTTATAACTCAGGCTGTTAAAGATCTCCCGATATCTGAAATGCCAAAATTTACTTAATGATAACTATGATTAACCGATGCTTAAACAAAGATTATCTCTTAATTAATACATCGCTTAATAATGACTCAGATAGATTCAAATTTTGTATGTGATTTTCCCGAGAATGAACCACCAAAAATAAATGCCATTAATAATACCTTTACGACAATCATTCCAAGTAAGATTTTGATCCACTGCTTAAATTTGATTCATTAAAGAAAGTAAATACTCTGTCAGTGAAGGTATTGGTTGATTGACATGATTAAAGGAAAAGGAATGTGAATTTGAATTTCATTATGCTTTTTACTGAGCTGTAATTTTTTCTAGCTGAAGGATTTTTATGCCTTTCCTATGGAAGATAACAAAGTTCGAAGGATTGATACCATGACTCAGCGAAAAGCACCTAAAGCGATTGGTGAAAGTTTGATCCAGAATGCAGATGTTCTCTCTAACACCTCGCCTAGAAGCATAGACAACGTCAAATCCTGGACACAAGTATTCAACATCTTACAATATGAATTGGTAAATTTCCAAGATGATTCAAGTGACAATGAGAAGGAGAACATATCTACTAAATAAAAAATTGTTGCTCAGTCAGAGCTACAGAAGATAATGACAAGGCCTAAGCTCTTGCCCTATAATGATATGATTGGTTGGGCGTTGCACCATGTAGATATCCCAACCAAAACTATTTTCAATTTGAAAAAGGTCACAGTTGGGTCTTTCGGGCCAGAGCATCTACAAGTGATGTACAAATTTTCTCCAGTATCCAATTTCATTTACAATGCAGATTTCCTAGTAGATTTGAACAAGAAGGAATGTGACCAATACGGAAAGAAACTTTTCGATTTAATTAAAGACTGGTATTCCCACCTCGATAAGTCTAGAGAGGACTCCCATGGTATATACCTAGTTTCCACACTACAACCCCACATAATGTACATAGCAATGATAATGTTTAGGCTCTATGGGAAGGAAAACACAACTCATTTATTTTTACAGTGGGTACCTATTATACACACAGTAGTAGAAGGGTACTCTTTTGACTGGGCAAAGATATTGTCAGATAGTTTGGTTCAAGAGATTACAATATATTATTCAATATTCATAGAGGACCTCACACCCATTTCATTTGAAGAGCTACCTCCTTTTGATTTATTTTTTAGCAAGAAAAGGAAGATTGTGGTGAAGAGGGAAATGCATCTAAAGGAAGGTTCAACTATCAAAAGACACAGGGTGCTAATTGATGGATAGGCCTAGGAAGAGGTAGACTTTGTTGAAGAAGTAGCAGGTTCACTGGGGGCTTTTGCAACAGCCAACCAGTTTTTAGTTGGAAGTTTGAAAGAACGACTAAAGGAGAAAGATCTGTAAATAAGCCAATTGCAGAATCAAATGAATACTATAGTGAAGGATTTCCAGAATGAGGTCAACAAGGGCTTTGAGCAGATTAGAGCCAATGACAAACAAGAAATCTAGCAGATCAAATACAGCCTCCAGGAGATGCACAAGAATATACAGGTGAGCCAGGGACACATCACCCAACAGGAGGAGTTGGTAAGGAAGCTACATGACAATGTAAGCTCTACCAAAAATATGGTTATAGATGTAGTTGTTTTCCAAGCGCAAGCATTGGAGATATGTAAGAAACTGGAATCGGTGCAAAAAATCCCTTTTGACAAGGTGGAAATCATCCAAAATCATTTTCAGGTGGTGAACCAATCATTGGATAATATTTGTTTTAGAGAGAGAGAGGCTATTGCATCTAGTACCAATTTTCAAACAGTGGTTGTGTCATCAACCAGATAAGAAATGGATGTAGTTCCCAAGTTGTCTGTTTCGAAACAGGTCAGGGGTGACATAATATTGAAGACCTTGGAAGCCAACATAGACGAACGACTAAGGAAATAAAAGAATCTTGTGAAGAATCTTTTCAATCACTAAATAAAGAGTCATTAGGCCTCAAAAAATATGATCATTCTGAGGTACTAGGATAGGTTGACATAGATAAGAACCAAATTGATATCAAAACAAGATTAGAAGAATATCAGGCTGAAATCTCGCAGTTAAAACAAGTTGATATCATTCAGATAGATAGATGGCTAGTGAAAACTAATTTGCAACTACAGTCAATGACTTTAGAAGAAAAAATAATGGAAGACAACTTTCCACAATTAGAAATGAAATTGTATATTTTTTAGGCTAAGGTGTGATAGAACACTCCAGACTAATATCACAAGTTGTAAGCAGGTGTGTTGAATGTATTGAGCAAGGAAAAGGTGATACCTCAAAGAACCAATGAAGTAAGCTGTGCACATCAATAGTACATGTCATGACTAGATATTATTTGTGCCCAAGATGGAAATCAAGGAAGAGAAATGCCTCTGTCAGCATAATGAGGAGGATCACAGAAAATATGCAAGTGAAGTGTTTCACATTTTACATTTTGTAAATTTTACTATTTTAGAAATAAGGGGAATTCCAACCGTTTAAGGTTGAGAGCCTTTTGTATAAACATAACTTTCTAAGGTTAATCAAGGGTTGCTTCTTGCTGGTTGTAATTGAGAAAACTCTCCTCATTGAGAATTAATACAAGTGCAGACCAAAGATTCCACATGTCATCCAGTTTGAGTTATGTGTTCTTTTGTCTTTCCACATCTCAACATCTTTTATATATTTCCTTGATGAATTCCTAATCGAAATTTAGTACAATATCTATTGTGGTTACATTTCATTTAGTTATCTGATAGCAAAAAATGTTTCCTCTATATTTACTGTTAGTAAACACAAGACTTGTGAGTTAATTGGATTGCTACATTTTATGCTTCATTTAAGGTTATATTATCTATTTTCTTCTTCTGTAAGAAAGTAGGATTCTTTTGTAATTGATGCCTTTCTTTGTCTAACAACTTTATGTTTTTATTTCATTACATTCAATACTTTTAATTTTAACTCAAACATGAAAAACGACCTCTGAGTTGTTATATTATTAATCCAATTTAAGGATTTTTTCTCACATAACTGAGGTAGAAAAAGAAAACATTAAAACTTTCCTTATTTCCTGATGCCTGAAATTATGCTTTGATCCTTAAGTATAAGCTCATGAACAACATATTTTTGGTGTCATTGTCGGGGATGGAGAAATGAAAGTTATTTTTCCCTGGGAAAACAACATGGTAAGTTTCTCTCTTTGATAGTGAACAAAGATTGAATACATTATAAGGATAACTTTTTCTTTCACTTGGAGACTCCACAATTAATAAAATGGCATTTGGTTGAAGGAATACCAGAAAGAATCCAGACGATAAGCAGACCATGCCTGTATCCGACCCTCAAAAAATATGAAAACCAAGGGGATACCTCAAGAATACCACCACATCTACAAGTAAGGTTTACCAACCTAAATATACATATTCTGATGCTAAGGTTCCACTTGAACAGTTAACCCTACAAGAAGGTTCCACCCAAATCCATTTCGGAGAAACATCGACCAATAGATTTGAAGCCAAAATCATAAACCCCGAATTCATTTTATCTGAGATAAAGGTCGAAACCAATTCAACTGCCTCCTTTACTAATAAAGGTAAAGGACCCATATCGATACCCGTTTCGATTGATATTCCATCAGTCCCCAAAGTAAAGATCCCAGCTTCCCGAAGTCTTGAAGAATATAGCTTACACTCTGACTCAACTCCCGTTGGTTCTCCCGTTTACATATCCTGCAAATCTGAAGAACCTAGCCCTCATCTTTCTTTTCCCCTCTTTTCATATTTTTTGTCTCTTGACGGTCAGACCCTAGAAACATTTTCACTTCATCTCTAAGTAACCGAAACTTCACTATGTGTCTTTGAAAACCCTCTTTATAACCTCCAAGTTTCATCACCTAGATTATCAATGGCTACTATCGAAGGAGGTGGTGATGGAGGAGGTGGAGGAGGAAATGGTGCCAAAGGAGGAGGAGGAGGTGCTCAAGGGTCACCTCCACCTCCTAGAATTTTTGCTAAAGTAACAGCTAGATATGCTCCTTTGATCCTTCCAAATCCCCTCCACGATTTACACAAGAACTATATGAAAAACCTGCCAAAATTTACTGGAGAGGGAAACTTAACCTCGACTGAGCACATAAATTTCTTTGATCAGTTCATCAATATCATTATCCTTGAGCATGAGGATGTTTATTATAGACTGCTAGTTCAAACTTTTGAAGGACATGTGAGAGCTTGGTTCTGAGGACTGCTGACAGGCTCAATAGGATCATATGACACATTAGAAAGTGCCTTTCTCAGACAATTGGGAGAGAGAAAAGATAACCTTTATTATTTAACTAAGTTTGTAGCTTTGAGAAAGAAAAATTCAGAAACATTCATCGAATTCACCCAAAGATTTAATAAATTATATAACAAGATTCTAGTTGAGGTTAAACCTTCCCAACCTATAATAAAAGTAACTTTCATCCAGGCTTTCGAGCCCGATTTTTCTTTACTGTTGAGGGAAAGGAGGGATGCAAACCTCACTAGAATGCAAGACGATGTTGTAGAAATTCAATCAAATATGATGGCATCGGGAAATTTAAAATCCAAAATTGAAAGGGGAAACAAAGACACCAGATGATTCAGAGAAAATGAAAGACCCTCCGGATCTAGGAGGTCTTTGGAAGATAAGATGGATGATATGGAAAAAATAATAAAAGAACTATCAAACAAAATTTTGAAGATGGAACTCGATCAATCTAAAATGGATCAGTTTGTAAGAAAAGATTTTAGAAGGAATCCTAACCCTCAAATACAACAAAGAAAAATAAAAAATGAAGACCAAAAGATTCAAACCCCCTTTAAAAATGAAAATTTTATAGGAGGAGAAGACATGCAAAACTTCGAGGAGTTAGAGGAAGATATACATAATCTTGACGATGATTGTCAACAACCTCATTTGATGAGCCAAGATTATGAAAGGTATTTAAATGCAGAATATCGATCTAATAGTGATGATAGTAAAAATATCACAAAAGATTATTCTTATGAAGGAATCACTGAAAATATAATGGTCAAGCTCCAACAGAAGTATAATTTAAGGACTAGATATAGAAATATCACAACTTCCCAACTGAAAAAAATCTTGTTAAGAAGCAAAGTGAATGAGGAAGCTCGAACAACAGTTGAAACATAGAATACCAAAATAAAAGCAGCTGAAACAAAGACTACGAAAATGAAAGTAGAAGAAATGCAGACTGCCAAGACAAGAGCAAATGAAACACAAATTGATGAAACAAAAGCAACACAAACTAATAAATTAGAAAAAAGGGAGATAGAAATCCAAAGCAGAGAAGATGATAAGACAATGGGAAGTTTCAATATAGAAAATGAGATTAATAAGATCAAGATCCCTGTACCTCTGGATGAACTGGCTAAAAACCCTACATATAGAAAATAAATCGCCAAAATGATAAACTTTTATGATGTTGAAACTCATGTGGACGTTATAAATTTAGAAGATAATAAATGACTATAATGTTTGGTCCGCATTTTGAAAGTGCCAGAGATTTTGTCACTCCTTTCTACATTACACTGACTATGCATGATCACCTGCTCCATAACTGTATGTTGGATTCTAGAGCCTCCCACAACATGATGCCCAAAGTTTTTATGGATATACTTGGTCTTGAAATTACCAGACCATATGAAAATCTGTATTCTTTTGAGTCGAGAAAAGTTAAATGTTTGGGTATGATTTAATATTTAGTGGTTAATCTTGCACAAATCCCTGTAAAAAGTGTTTTGATGGATGTGGTTGTTGCTGATATCCCTCCAAAGTATGGTATGATGTTATCTTGGTCTTGGGGTTCTAATCTTGGAGGATCCCTTCAACTCGACATGGCATACACTACAATCCCGATCTTCGGCGGATAGTTCACCTGCCTGTACAGAGAAAAAAGGCTAGAATATACAGTAAGTGATCCATTGAATCCAAATAATTACCATTTTTATGTCGCAGATCAGGATTTAGGAAATTTTATTTTATTGATTGATGATGATATAGATGAATGTATAGAAAAACATTGTACAAAAAAAGAAAAATAGAAAAGACAAATAAAAATGTAAATAGTACTGGAGTTTGGAAAATGTGTTTCGACGGTGCTTCCTCTTGTGAAGGAGCAGGAGATGGAGTGTTGTTTGTGGCACCTGAAGATGAGTTTATTATCCTTTTTTCTTACAGATTACAATGGGACATCGATTAAACAAATAATGTATGCGAATATGAATCCCTGGTTTTAGGATTAGAGGATGCTGGAAAGTTGAAGATTGAAAACCTGGTAGTCTATGGCGATGCAGAATTAATTAAAAAATAGATAAAGTAGTAGTATCAGGCCAAACACCCGAGGTTTAGGTCCTATAGAAAATGTGCCTGTGATCTAATTGATTTTTTTTTATCATCGTTTAATATTCATCATATCCCCAGAACATAAAATCAACAAGAAGATTCATTGGCCAAGCCAGCTGCGACGTTTGTACATCCTATTGTTTTCAAACTGAAGTATCAAATAGAAATGAGGCACAGTCCCTCAATACCAAAAAGTATACAACACTGGAAGGTCTTCTAATATGATGAGAAAATAAGACAATTCTTAGAAATGGTGGATGAATTTTCAGAAACACATATTGATCAGGAAAATTAAAACCAACTTGCTTGGATAATGTAGGAAGGTGAAAATCCTCAGGAGTTCCAAGATAAGATCAGTAATCATCGCATGTTAGTATTGAAAAATAATCATATTCCTAAAGGTCTAATTCCTTTGGAGAGGTTATTTGATCATGATGATATTCCCTTGAAGTCTACTTTGCAGCCTCAACCTGAAGAGGTTGAAGATTGTAACATAGGCACTAAGGAAACTCCTAAGTTGGTAAAAATATCTAAATACCTTCCCCCTGAGATAAAAAGAAAATATGCCAAGTTAATCAAGAATTACAAGGATGTTTTCTCCTGGTCCTATGATTAATTAATAACTTATGATACCACTATAATCGAGCACAAAATTCCCCTAAAGCAAAGTGTTAAACCGTTCAGGAAGAAACTCTGAAAGAGAAATACCTTACTACTCCCTATGATAGAAAAGGAAGTAAAGAAGCTCCTGGATGCTAAAATCATTGTTCCACTTAGATAATCCGAGTGGGTATCCAATCTGGTCCCAGTAAGAAAGAAAAACGGTGAAATCAGACTGTGTGTAGATTTCATAAATTTAAACAAATCATCTCTCAAAGATAACTATCCATTACCCAAGATGGATAATGTATTGGAAAAAGTGGTCGGGGAAAATAGAATGTCCATGATTGATGAATTTTCAAGGTATAATAAAATTTCATTCCACGAGGATGATAAAGAAAAAACTGCATTCACCACCCCATGGGGTACCTTTATGTATGACAAAATTCCATTTGGTTTAATGAACGCAGGTGCCACTTTCCAGCGAGCTATGGAGATCGCCTTTGTCAATGAAAGAGATAAGTTTGTTGTCATTTATCTTGATGATCTAAATGTGATTTCTAAATCTGATGCAGAGCACCTGGTACACCTCAAACAGACGTTTGAAAATTTTCAAAAATTCGGTTTGTCTCTGAATCCCGAGATATATCATTTTGCAATGCAGGAAGATATTCTTAAGAAGGATAGTGAATTCAAATGGATGATTGAAGAGAAAACTTCATTTGACGCATCAACAAGGTTATAGGTGAAGCATCGGTGTTGGCAAGCCCAGATTATCTGAAATAATTCTTAATTTTCTCATTCACATCCGAACACACAATTGTGGTAGTACTCCTACAGAAGAACGAAGAAGGGTTTGAACAACCAATAGCATTCTTCAGTAAAATCATTAGAGACACAGAGTTGAGGTACGATATACTGGAAAAGAAGGAATATGCAATGGTGAATTCCCTAAAGGCTTTCAGGACCTATGTACTACATTCTAAAATAATTGCATATGTACCCACCAATTCCATTAAAGGTATATTGGTCCAACCCGATAGTGATGGAAGGAGGGGCCGTTGGCTTGCTAAAATTCAAGAATTTGATCTGGAGGTGAAATCGACAAATCTCATCAAAGGACATGGTTTGGCTAAGCTACTAGCCGAATCTAATTTCAGAGCACTTGGAATAAACCATCTGCAAGCTTACAAAGAAATTCCAGATATAGAAGAATTTGATGATCAAATACCTACAACTCAAATCCAGGAGAAGTTCTCTTCTTCAGCTTGGTATAAAGATATAGTCTCTTACCTTCTAACTCTGCAGTGACCAGGCGATATGAATCCTTCCAAATGTAGAACGTTGAAGTTGCACACTGTAAAATATTATATCATGGATAGAGAATTATATTGGAAGGATCCTCTGGGATTTTTACTAAGTTGTTTGGTATAATCTGAAACAGAGAGAGTCATAAACTAATTTCACGAAGGAGTGTGTGGAGGACATTACGCATGGAGAGAAATGGCCTATAAAATCATGAGAGCAGGATATTATTGTCCTAAATTATTCACTGATGTGAATGCTAAAGTCAGAGCTTGTAACCCCTGCGAACTATTTTCAGGCAAAAAAAATCTCCCCGCATTACCTTTGGTCCCAGTTAAAAAAAATCCTCATTTCAACAATGGGGGTTGGATTTTATTGGTCAAATCAATCCACACTCTAGCACGCAACACAAATGGATCCTGAATGCTATGGATTATTTCACGAAATGGGTAGAATCCATTCTGACCATAAATGCTACGGATTGAGTGGTGATAAATTTCTTTGAGGAAAACATTTTATCTAGATTTGGCTATCCTCGGAATATAGTTAAAGATAATGTACATGCATTTAAATCTATGGAGATGGTTATTTTTTTCCAAAAGTACAATATTGTACTGGGCCATTCCACAACTTACTATCCTCAAGGCAATGGACTAGATGAATCATCAAATAAAATATTTATCACCATAATTAAAAAGATGCTAAACGAAAATAAGAAATCCTGGCATGTGCATTTGAAATATGCTCTGTGGATGAATCGGATAGGCACCAAGAAATTGATCGGGATGTCCCCTTTTCAAATAGTAGACAAGACTAATGTGGTACTACCCATAAATATGGATCTTCATGTGATGAAACTATGGAAAGACGAGAAGGAAGAGACAAATCACATCACCATAAGAATAAATCAATTGATTGAAGTCCATAAAAATAGGGATGAAGTGGATGAAAAACTTCAGAAGTATCAGGATAACATGAAAGCCTTGTTTGACCAAAAACCTAAAGATAGGGAATTCCTCCCTGGTGACCTGGATTTAAAATGGGATGCTAGGAAGGAAGATTTAGGAAAGAACGACAAATTCGACCATATCTAGTGTGGACCTTTCAAAATCACAGCTTATGAAGGAAATAATTCATTTTTATTGGAAAATCTAGATGGTAAAATCCTTAATGCCCCTATCAACGGGCGTTACCTGAAGCATTTTATGCAATAATCGGTTTCCAAACTCTCATTTTATATACTGGATTGATTTCTTTGTTTTTGATTCACGGTTTTTCATTTCTTCGGTAAGTTTTTACTTTCACTGTAAATAAAACCAGGTTAGTTGATTTCATAAAAAAAAAAAATGTAAAAATAAATAACACATAGAGTTCTGGTCTGCGTAAGTTCCTAACATTCTGCATTTTATTATCATATAGGATACTTTCCGATAGCTGAGAGGTAAAAGACATAAAAAATCGACCTTCATGTCTCAGAACATTAGCTTTCTCTCGAAACAAGTGATAAATAAATAGTTTACTTGGTTGGAAATATAAGAATAAATCTAAGGTATGAGATTCTGCCCTGTTTAAATTTTCAAAGAATTATCACTTAATATGACAAAGTTCTCATATGTACAAATATTGTCATCTAATCTATAACTAGAGGAATGAAAAATTGTGTTTTAACTATCAAGAGTTTTCTCTGGATAAAATAAAAATGAAATAAAACTTATAATAAAAAAAAAAAAGCAATAAGAAGACCTTAAAGAAAAAGTTTCAGGAATTGAGTAAAAAATTTGCATAGGAGTGACCGTTATTGCAACAGAACATCTGAATCCTCATTTTTTTCCCCTGGTCATTTTCAAAGTTGTATTTTCATGTGATTCTTGATATCATTCCATGGTATTCATAGAGGAAAAATGGTCTCACATTAACTTTGAAAACTCATAAACAAATCTTCAAAACGAGAATAGGTAAAAATTCTTATGATTCCTCTAATTTAACTGAACAAAAAGTATGTCTAGGCTAATCCTATATATCTTAGCCCTTCTAACAAGTTTTAATTGATTAGTGTCACTCAAGGAAATTCCCTGGAAAATAAAAAATCCCCACGAGAACTTCCCTGTAGGCGAAGGTGTTTTGAAGGTCAAAGGAGGATTAGTCCAGGGTAATCAAAGTGAGTTGACAGACCTCTGTTTCTAAATTATAAATAGATATCATCTCTGGTATATTGTATACAAATTGATTGCCCCCACTTCATGTTTTAAAATATATATATATATATATATATATATATATATATATATATATATATATATATATATATATATATAAGACAGATGGTGAAAGGAAATTCATAAAATGATTTCCCCCATCTAGTCCAAAAAGAGATGATGAAAGGAAATTCATTAAATGATTGCCCTCATCTCAACATTTAAATGCAAAATTACTAATTGAAGTGGTGAAAGGAAATTCAATGTGGGAATTAGATAAATTCACTGGGGTACTGAACAGGCTCGCTGGCAGTGAAGCAATGCCTACGATATCTGCAAGGCTATTATACATGAATTATAATGTACTCTGGTAACTAGTTCTCTTTTCGACTAGATCTACATTCTAAGATAGCATGAGACTCCCTGACTAAAAACATTGAAATTACTTTACCTTGATGTGAACAAAATTGAACAGATCCTGGTAGAACGGTTAAGGTTGTTTTGATTATCTTAAGCAAATCTAAAGTCATTTTTAAGAAAAGGAATCCATCGATAAGCCTAAGCTCAAGATCAATGAATGATTAAGTTTTGAAAGTTTTCAGAGATAAGGATGGAAATCCTAAGTCCTTATGTGTGTCCTTTTAAGAATGTGTTTCACATAAATGAAATATTGACTCCATTTACCCAATAAAGACACTTTGTCTATTGTTCTTCGATGTCTCGCAGGGAGACACGATCCCTAAATGGAGCCTATGTTGGAACACATATTTTCCTAAACTTTAGACTTAGATAATTTTTGTTCTTGTTTAAATAAGGAAAAATGTGCACTTGAATATCATTGTTGATGAAGCCTTCTATTGAATCCAACAATCTGAAATCCTTAAAATTTATGGAGCCGTCCACTCGATTAAAATGTCAAATCACCAATGACTACCTTCGAAATGTCAGGTTTCGGGGTTTCACGATACTAACATTCCAACATGTAAGAACTCCAAAGTCCCAATATACGATGTCGCGAAACTATATCAAGTTAAATCGAGTTAATTAAATGGTTTAAAAATGATTAACGATATTTAAACCTTATCGTAATTTCATGTTTTAGGGATCCTTCCTCGAACGACAACCAAAGTCTCGATACCCGAAATCGTGAAACCCTTGAAGTTAATATCGATTATTTAAAAGGTCAAAAGTGATTAATATTAATTAATCAATCGTGATTTCATGATTCAGAGAATGTAGCTCGAGCTAGTACAGAATATCTTGAGACCCGAAACTCCGAAATCTTTGACGTTAGTCATGATTAATTAAAAGGGTTAAATGCAATTAAACTTAATTAATCACATTGTGATTTCACATTTCGTAAGTTATAACTCAGGCTGTTATAAGATCTCCTGAGAGCCAAAACATCAAAATTTACTTAGTGATAACTATGATTAACCGATGCTTAAACAAAGATTAACTCTTAATTAATACATCGCTTAATAATGACTCGGATAGATTCAAATTTTGTATGTTCTTTTCCCGAGCATGAACCACCAAAAATAAATGCCATTATTAATACCTTTACGACAATCATTCCAAGTAAGATTTTGATCCACCACTTAAATCTGATTCATTAAAGAAAGTAATACTCTGTCAATGAAGGTATTGGTTGATCGACGCGATTAAAGGAAAAGGAATGCGAATTTGAATTTCATTATGATTTTTACTGATCCGTAAGTTTTTCTAGCTGAAGGATTTTTACACCTTTCCTCTGGTAGATAACAGAATTCGAAGGCTTGATACCATGGCTCTGCAAAAAGCACCTAAAGTGACTGGAGAAAGTTCGATCCAGAATGTAGATGTTCTCCCTGACATCTCGCCCAAAAGCATAGACAGCGTCAAATCCTGGACACAAGTATTCAACATCTTACAATATGAATTGGTAAATTGCCCAGATGATTCAAGTGACAACAATAAGGAGAACATATCTACCAAATACAAAATTGTTTCTCAGTAAGAGTTACAGAAGATAGCGTCAAGGCCTAAGATCTTTCCCTACAATGATATGATCTTTTGGGCACTGGACTACGTAGATATCCTAACCCGAACTATTTTCAATTCGCAAAAGGTCGCAGTTGGGTATTTTTGGCTGGAGCATCTACAGGTGTTGTACAAATTGTCTCCAGTATCCAATTTCATTTACAATGCATATTTCCTAGTAGATTTCAACAAGAAGGAATGCGACCAATACGGAAAAAAATCTTTCTGATTTAATTAAATATTGGTATTCCTGCCTTGAGAAGTTCAGAGTGGACTCCCATGGTATATACCCAGTTGTTGCACTAGAACCCCACATAATGTACATAGCGTTGATGATGTGTAGGTTCTATGGGAAGAAAAACATAGCTCATTTCATTTTATAGTGGGTACCTGTTATACACACAGTACCAGAAGGGTACTGTTTTGACTGGGAAAAGATATTGTCGAATAGTTTGGTTCAAGAGATTACAAGATATGAGTCACTAAGAGACAAGGGGAAACCGACCCAATTTTTCATGTCAGATTATATTATGGATGTCGTCTGTTTCATGATGCCTTTTCCGTTGATGAATTGGAGGTGGAATCCAAATAGTGATGAACCATACATATTTACCATTCGAATCTTTGGGAAGAAAAGGAAAAAGACTTCATTTATGAGATCTGCAACTGGGTAGTGGTGCCAATGCACATCGCCATATATGGTTACCCACCTCCCAGAATCTCCAAAAAAATTGTGAATAACCTAGGCAGAATAGTAGACTGGTATATCAAGGAACACTTCTCCTATATTAGGGTTTTTGGTTGTTTAGTTTCTCCATATGAACTGCCGCAATATTTACCAGACCGAATAATGTGCTGAGAGGTCGCACGACAAATTGTGCTCAATGGTATTAGCAAGGATCTCAAGACAATATAGAAAAGGGTATAGCCCTATTTTCCCCTGCAGATTGGTACATTTTCCCTACTAGATTTCGGTCACTCTAAAGTAGAGGCTGTGGCTTTGGAAGAACTAAAGATGGTCATCATTGAATTCAAAAATCATGACCTGCAAAAAGTGGTGCGTAATCACATGGACAACTGTAATTTGAAAAGGTATGAACACAAAGATTCCCCTCAAGACGAGATATTCCGAGGAGCGAGATCCTATCCTAAAGTCTTGAGTTGGGTTCATCTCTGTCACCCGATAAAATGATTGAGTTATATGATTTCCAGAGGCATCGAAGAAGTAGCCTCCTTAAAGTGTGTCAGGGAGGAACCTCGATGTCTCAAACTACACAGGAAATGGAGACCCAAATTTCAGAAGCAATAAGATCCAGCGGGAAAGAAACCCGGGAAAGTTTGAAGAAGACTGAAGTGTTGACTCAGAAAGAAGATACCCCAGTGACAAATGTATCATATGACCAAGATAAATACTAGACTGAGATATTAACAAAGAAAGGGGGACAAGGGCCATTGTTTACTCCAGATAAATCAACTACAGACATGACCGAGAAAAAGTCGTCTTCTGAAATCGACAGCCCCATCTAGTTTATCACACCGTTACAGTTCACTAAAAAGAACCCAAAAAGAGAGGCAATATTCATAGAGGACCTCACACCCATTTCATTTGAAGAACTTCCTCCTTCTGATTTCTTTTTTAGCAAGATAAGGAAGGGTGTGGTGAAGAGGGAAATGCATCTAAAGGAAGGTTCAACTATAAAAATACATAGGGCAATAATTGATGGAGAGACCTTGGAAGAGGTAGACTTCACTAAAGAAGTAGCAGGTTCACTGGGGGATTTTGTAATAACCAACGATTTTTCAGTTTGAAGTTTGAAAGAATGACTGAGGAAGAAAGATCTACAAATAATCCAATTGCAAAATCAAATGAAGACTGTAGAAAAGGATGTCCAAAATGTGATCAACAAGGGCTTCGAGAAAATTAGAGCCAACGAAAAACAAGAAATCCAACAGCTCAAATCTAGCCTCGAGGAGATGCACAAGAATATACAGGTGAGCCAGGGATGGGTCACCTGGCAGGAGGAGTTGGTAAGACAACTATAAGCCAAAGTAAGCTCTACCGAAAATATGGTTACAGATTTAGTTATTTTCTGAGCGTAGGCATTGGAGATATGTAAGAAACTGGAATTGACGCAACGAAGCCTTTTTGACAAGGTGGAAATAATCCAAAATCATTTTTGGGCGGTGAACCAATCATTGGATAATATTTGTTTCAGAGAGAGAGAGAGGCTAGTATAGCTAGGACTACTTTTCAAGCAACGGTTGTGTCATTAGCCAGAGAAGAAATGTCTATAGTTCCCAGGTTGTTTGTTTTGGAACAGGTCAGGGGTGACATAATATTGAAGACCTGGGAAGCCAACATAGCCAAAAGTAAAATAATGGCTAAGGAAATCAAAGAAGCTTGTGAAGAATATTTTAAATCACTAAATAAAGAGTCATCAGGCCTCGAAAAATATGATCATTATGAGGTACTAGGACAAGTTGACATAGCTAAGCACCAACTTGATATCAAAACAAGATTAGAAGAAGCTCAGGCGGAAATCCCGCAGTTAAAACAGGTTGATATCATTCAGATGGATAGATGGCTGGTGAAACCTAATTTGAAACTATAGTCAATGACTTCAGAAGACAAAATAATGGAAGACAGATTGCCACAATTAGAAAACAAATTGTATATTTTTTAGGCTAAGGATGTGACAGAACCCTCCAGACTAATAGCATAATTTATAAGAAGATGTGTTAAATGTATTGAGCGAGGGAAATGAGGTACCTCAAAGAACCAATGAGGTAACCTATGCACATTAGATGTACATGTCATGACTAGATATTATGTGTGTCCGAGATAGAAAGAAAGGAAGAAAAATGCCTCTGCCAGCATAATGAGGAGGCTGATAGAAAAGATGCAAGTGAAGTGTTTTGCATTTTAGATTTTGTAAATTTTACTATCTTAGAAATAAGGGGAATTCCAACCGTTTAAGGTTGAGAGACTTTTGTATAAACATAACTTTCTAAGGTTAATCAAGGGCTACTTCTTGCCAGTTGTAATTGAGAAAACTCTCCTCATTGAGAATTAATACAAGTGTAGACCAAAGATTCCACATTTCATCCAGTTTGAGTTATGTGTTATTCTGTCTTTCCACATATCAACATATTTTATATATTTCCTTGATGAATGCCTCATTTAAATTTAGTACAATATCTACTGTGGTTACATTTCATTTAGTTATCTGATAGAAAACAACTTTTCCCCTTTATTTACTGTTAGTAAACCAAGACATGTGAGTTAATTGGATTGCTACATTTTAGGCTTCATTTAAGGTTATATTATCTATTTTATTCTTCTGTAACAAAGTAGGATTATTCTGTAATTGATGCCTTTCTTTGTCTAATAACTTTATGTTTTTATTTCATTACATTCAATACTTTTAATTTTAACTCAGACACGAAAAATGACCTCTGAGTTGTTATACTATTAATTCAATTTAAGGAATTTTTCTCACATAACTGAGGTAAAAAAAGAAAACATTAAAACTTTCCTTATTTCTTGATGACTGGCATTATTCTTTGAGCCCTAAGTATAAGATTAGGAACAACAGGAGGTTCTTGAAATATTTAGGTATGTGGATAAAGATGTTATTGTGTGAAAAGAACGTGATGATAATGGAATCCAACTGTTAAGGGGTTCATGCACAAAGGGGGACCAGGGGATGACAAGGGGATCATCTGAGTGAATGAAGGAAATGATGAAAAAGGAAGGGACAAATTGAGGATGCAAGAATACGATATATGAGAGGAAGAATTGAAGTTTGGAGAGATACACAGATGGAGGTATAAGAGGAAAAATACTCCGGTTGAGAAAGGAAATTTTTTTAGTGAGAATTAGGGGAGAGAACCTTGTGCACTAGTCTGAATCATGGAGATACCATATATAGGAGGAGAAGAATAGAATTTTTAGTCTAGTCTAGTAATCAAAGAGCCTGTAAGTCCTACTCAAATAAGATCATGTGTCGAATCCATGACCCTGTGTGCATCACCACAATCATAAATAACGATTGAATATTTGTCAAAATAAATTGTAGTTAGCAAAGGAAGACCGAGTAGTAGTAGTTAGAGCAGTGGAAGTAGTGTGCAGAGTTGTAATAATAGTCAACAAGAATCACCAAGAAGAGTGAATACACAAAGAAACATGGAAGGGGTAGACAATACTCTTAGACTTCCTGAATTCTAGGGAGTTGGGTCAGAGGACCCAAAAAAACACTTGTTCATCTGCAAGACAATTTGGGCCACAAATAATGTCCAAGACGAGGTTGTGAATATTATGCAGTTAGAAAAAACATTGAGAGGTCATGTCTTAGTATGTTATATGAATTTGCAGAGTATCATGCCTACAGAACATGCCACAACTTTGGCAAATATTAAGAAAGAATTGTTGAAGGAGCTCAATAAGAAAAAATCAGAGTCGCAATACATCACAGAACTAAAGGAGATTAAAGAGGTACAAACAGAGTCAGTATGGGAATTCAACTAGGGATTTAAGTATGTTATGGGTAGATTGAATTTCCAGATCCCGGATCAACGAGATCAAGATTGCAGGGCTTCTACCACACATTCACAAACCATTGATCCAACATAAGGTTGGGTCACAGCCCAAGGCACAACAAATTGAAATGAAATTGGAATCATCTCTAGTATGAGACAGTGGAGGAATGGTCCAAGCTCATATGCAGTTGGATGCATTAAAAATTCAACTGGAAAAACTGACAAAGGGAAAGGAGAAACATGAGCAAGTATGGTGTACAAAATGTAGGAATGAATGCCACCATAAGGACGAATGCCCAACATTCATGCAGTATTTGGTGATAGGAGTGTCTAATCCATTACGAGGAGGAGGATATTGCGAGATATGTAAGAAGTGGGGCCATCACCCAATGGAGTGTCCATTACTATAGAAATATTGGAGCACTCCAAGGAACTTGTTCTGCAACGTTTTCAAATGAGTGGGACATGAGGAAAATGATTTCCACGTGTTTGAATTAATGAGGCAGTGAAAATAAAACATGTACAAGATTCGAGAGGAGAATGATGCAGCAAAAGAGAGGGGTCCACAACATAACAATCAAATAGGTTTAAATCAAGGGAACAATGGAAACTTTGGTAGAGGACAAGGTAGAGGAGGAATATGATCGATTATATGTTATAATTTTAATCAACCGAGACACTTGGACCGCAACTTCTCAAATCTTTGTATGACATGCACATATTGCAGAGCACTGGATCACTCGAAAAAATATTGTCCACAACTAGTTGTGAAATGGTAGGCTAGAGGAAACTAGAATCTTAATCAGAATTAGAATGTGTAGAATATATCAACCGAAATACACAATGAAGGACCAATATTAGAAATAGTTACACGTGGAGAAGCTATAACAGGGGCTAATATGAATAATGAAGGAAAGAATATTGAGTAGTGGATAAGGAATTCAATAGGGCCTATACCAGCCTTTGATCCTCACTAAGAAAAGGAGACACATGAGAGAGAAAGAAAATAAGTACTTAGAGTGGATTTGGGAGCATCAACATCGACTACGCCTTTTGTAGAAGATCATGTTATGCTAGAGAAATTGACTGAAAAGGTAAGCATGCTAACAAAATTCTTGAGGAGATGTGTAGAGATAATAAAAGGTGAATTTGTGCTAAGTACATTATATGACATGATTGATCACTGTACATGAGGAAGGGAGACTCCCATCACACAAAGGATGGTAAGTCAGGTACTGCGTAGGAAGAGGACCAACATAGAATTCGGATTTAGTGTGCAGATTGGAGAGTATGATGTGGATAATGTTATCTTGGACTTAGGGTCTAACATGAATGTTTTATGGAAGAAGACGTGGGAGATGATGGGAAAACCTAAGTTATTTTGGTCTCTTGTTCAGTTAAGGCTTGTGAATCGACACAAAAAATATCTAGGTGGATATCGGTGGCCACCCACCTTTTCCAACTGACTAAAAACAATTTTCTGGCAATTTTGGTAATTTACTATTTTTAGCAGTTTTTAACTTCCGGGGCCATTTTGAGGGACTAAATGAAGGTTTTTCAGGATCGATATTCTCAATGATATCCAATTTATCTCATTGATCCCCCAAAAATAGTCTCCTATATGAGATCTTTCCAATGAGCTATCGTTCTCCCCAAATAGAGATCATATGCCAAAGTTACGCCCCTGGGAATTTGATACACCAAACTACCCAAAACGGGGTCTAAAAAAATGTTGGATTTTCATCTTCCGAGGTTAGGGTTTTGTATTTTATTTATGATAAAAAAAGGCCTTTGGAGCCTCATGTAATATCATCTTCTGGCGATTGAATACATCTGTCACATCTCTTCTCAGAGATAAGCCGCCAGCTTTTTGGCAAGCTTGTTTTCTGTTGCATTTTACAATTTCAACTTTTATCCTTATTGAATAGAAACCAGTTTTATGGTATATCTGTTATTATGTGTTAAGCATATTTTGATAATAATATTTATTCATTTCTTTACTCTCATAAAAACTAGATTAGTGGTATTAGGGCATATTTCTCTTGATCATTTATCAGTGCATGTCCTCGACGAGGTTCAAGTATAGCAAGTTGGGTCTCGAGCTTGTCTCTCTTGAGGACAATATCTATCACACCCAAGAAACCCTCCATGGTGTAATAAAATAAAAATGACAGAGCAAGCAATTATATTAATCTCTTGCTTAAGAAATCTCTAACGCGATAGAGGGATACAATGATGTAGAATTTTTCCCACATCCTTCAATGCCTGCTGATAAAAATAGGAGGGTCCTCATAAAGAGACCAATTTGGAGGCACCTCACCTTTCAAGGTACAAGTTAATTTTGATATTCCCATATTTGAAGAACAGATAGATGCAGATTCCCTAGAAAAATGGTTAAATATTCTAGAAGGTTATTTCTTTGTTCATAATTTCTATGAAAAGGAAAATATCACCTTAACACTCCTTAAGTCTCTCCCCCATGTAAAACATTCGTGGGAAAATTACTGGAAGAAAATTTCCAAGAGGAGTCTGGAATATATGGGGTCGAGCCCACTTGGGATTTTTTTGTCGATGCAGTAAAGGAACATTATTACCCTCTTGGAAACTATGAGGACCAATACATGAGATGGACCACACTGTTACTAGAAAGGGGCCAAGTAGTTCCAGAGTTCACCAATACCTTCCATACCTTGCGCACCAATCTGGGTATTAAATACTTCGAACGAAAATTGGCTCTGAAATACCGTGGGGCTCTACACAGATACATCCAAACTGAAATGGATTTTTTGGATATATCATCACTCAGTTCTGCTTATCAATATGTTGTTAAAATCAAGCAGAAGTTTAATCACAAAAAAAATGGAATTTTGGGTCTGCAAATCCACAACAAACAAAGTATGATAAAGAAGGCCCTAGCAAACAGCATCTCAAAAACTAGTCCAAGCCACATGAAAATAAGGGTAATGGAAAGACGAAGAAGGACACTGGAAAATGGTGTGATTTCTACAAAATCCCCTGGAAAAACACCAATGAATGTCGCTTAAAACAGTCATTGGTGGCTGAGATAAAAGACAAGGAGCTGAACCCTGAAGAAGACAGATCATTGATGCATACCCCATTGTTATTTTCACAACTGCAGCAATTCAAACCAAAGAACCAACATATTCTGAAGAGGGGGAGCGCCTTTTTCATTCACATATGTGGGTGAAGGGGAACCCACTGCATTTTATTGCTGATAGTAGAATCCAGAAGAACATCATCTCAACAGAGGTCATAAAAAATTTTGGATTGTCGACAACACCACACCTGCAACCATACAAAATTGGGTGGCCATACAACCCATGGATGTCTATGATGTTCTCTTGGGCCAGCCATATATTTGGAAGTGCCATGCTATTTATGAGTATCGACCTCATAGTGTCATTGTTACTCTGGGGGGTCATCTCTACAACATACCGTAGGTAATTCCTATTATTGTCCCACGTAAACAGTGTCGCAAGTTAGTATCTCATACTACAAAATTCATCTTCTTCATAGTCTGTTAAAAAGGTGAGCATAAGAACACCACTACAACCTCAGTCCAAGCACCTTCTATCCAACATAAGAAGGTGAACAAGATTGTAGTAATGTGTAAATATTCCCTCTACACACAGGAATATAATGTAGCCATACTAGTTAAAAAGGTCCAACCCTTCCAACCACAGGTTTGTGACAACCTTCAACAAGCTAAGAAACACAAATTCTCCAACAAGGAAAGAAGCTCATCAAGATGTAGATTCAACAAATGCTTTTCCCTCTCCCTTGAGAAATCAATACAATGGATACAATTTCTTTCAAAGGAGGTAGGATTGATCTAGGTGGATATCGCTGGCCACCCACCTTTTCCAACTAGCTCAAAACAAATTTCTGGCAATTTTGGTAATTTACTATTTTGAGCAGTTTTTAACTTCTTGGGCCATTTTGAGGTCCTAAATGAAGGTTTTTCGAGATCAAGCTTCTCAATTATATCCCACAGATCTAATTGATACCCAAAAGTTAATCTCCTCAAAGATACCTTTCCAAAGAGCTATCGTGCACCCCAAACAGAGATAGTATGCCAAAGTTACACCCCCAGGAAGTTGATACACCAAACTACCCAAAAAGGGGTCCACAAAATTGTTGGTTTTTCACCTTCTGGGGTTAGGTTTTTGGATTTTATTTATGATAAAAAATTCCTTTGGAGCCTCATGTAAGATCATGTTCTTATGAATGCGAGTAGCAGACACATCTCTTCTCAAAGATAAGATGCCACCATTCTAGCGAGTCTTTCACTTTGTATTTTTACAATCTTTATACATTTTCGCTCATTAATAGAATTTTGTGTATTATTGTATCTTTGTGTTTATGGTTGCATCTATGATACATTTCTATTATATTATTGGATAATCAATATATCTCTTTACATTTCTTTATTATATCTCTGCTCTCATTTCATGTCGAAAATAATCCGGATAACAAATAGTACAAATTGGTCATTTGACAGGTTTACATGTGAACATAGATGGAATAGAAGCAGACCCAGGGTTCAATGCTTCAACAACACACCAAAAAAACCCTAACTATCAACCCTTTCTGCAACACATGTGAAGTAGATGAAGTCTCACCCAAGGTAGAGGCACAGGTGTTTACAGGACTCAAGTGTCTACAACCTAGTTGGGACATAGATATGTGATCACAATACTTCCATAGCACTTAGCAGTTCATCAATCATTAGTATTTAACCCTTATTCACATCACAAATAGAACCCTAATTACAAAGTAGCACAGTATTCACCAAGATATAATACATTCCAACACTAAGCACATCAAAATAGATTAGATCTATCATTCATTCACATGGCTAAGCACTAATCTATCATATCATATGTATCTAAACACTAAGCACAAAGAAGAAATCACATGAACAATATAACAACCATAATGCACAAAGAAACCATAACACAGGATATACGTGGTTCACCCCCAGCCTAGGGCTACGTCCACCAACTCTTCTTCTCTTTATTCTTTTATGTCAATCATCTACATGCACAAAGCCACAAAATCCTACTCCACATAGGACAGGAGATATGCGCACACTTTGCTAGATCCTCCTTCCTGGAGCTAGGTTACAACACAAAGCCTTCCTTAAATCTACTTCCACTCAGCTCTGCAAGTTCTCAACATAGTATTCACAGAGCCTTTATCACTTTCACTTAGCACAACACCACTTAGATCTTCTAGGTCTTGTAATTACTTCTTACATCACCTAGCTACTTATTTATACATTACAAAAAGGGACTAAATATGGGTAAACTCATGGGCCTACATCCCCATACCCGTTACATAAACACTAAATCCAAAAACTTCCCTAAAAAGGGACCAAGATATCGCGATCCCCACTTCAACTTGCGCTCTGCCTTCGACTAGCCTGTCGAAGTCCCAAAATTGGTCAAACATGACTAGTGTTTCCACAAAACCTAGTCAAGGGATAATAGGCCCCCAACACTCACTTATGACTCGTCCTGAGCCACTCTGATTTGGGTAACTTTGCCTCAAAGGCCTCGAAATTGGCTCGAGCTGATTCAACCTGTTGCTTCTCTAGGGCGTCCTTCTCGGTGAACTCCTGAATAACTGACTTGTTCATAGGTCCTTCCAATAGTTGTTCGACTTTCATTACTAATTGTTCTAGTGCTTATCCTCTTCCTTCAATCTCCTCAAAAAGTAGGCAAGCTGCGTCTTGGACTGGCTGGAGCTTCTGAGTCACTTCCATGACTTTTCTCTATATGGCATGAACCTGCTGCTGAGAAGTGCATTATTCCTGGGATATTTTAATCCTCTCAACTACTAACAATAGCTTCAACTGCACTTGCACTGATGTTGCTTTATTCTTTGCCTCCCAGAGTTGTGACTCCAGTGTTTTTAGTTCAGGGTCCTCTATAATTCTCTCATAAGTCTGCGCACCTTGAATGTTAAGTTGTTTGCATTCCAAGGGTAATTATTTGATTCTCTCAACTGCACTCCAGGTAGTATCTTCTCTCTGGTATCGCAAATCCTGTAGAGTTCTTGGTACTTTTAGGTGTGGAACATCGTGTTCGACTACCATTGTTTCCCCATATCGCTCGAATACCAGAGCATGGTGAACTTCACAGCTAGAGGTTCATATGGTTCAATCTCAGGTAAGGTCGTACCTTCTAGCATCTCCCAAGCAATGAACATGATAAGGATCGACAACCAACTGAAGTGGAACTCGTAGCCTTGATCCTGGGCTTTGTGACAGTCATGTTCTAACTGGTTGATGAGGTAGCTTGCCCAGTTCATTTGTAGCCCTTCCACACATTTTCCCACGAGGTAAACAACAAATCCTGTGACCTGCGTGGGTTTGTTCTTTCTTATTACCTTCCCTACAATCAACTGGTAGGCTAGGCACACTGCGCCATTCTTGATGGAGGCTACCTTGTAGCCCTGCTTCCTCTTTTACACATCACCATAGATATTTATTTTTCTGTGCTAGGGCACAGTCTACAGCCTTCCATGGGTAAAAGTCTTGTGTGTCTGGTCCTTGCATGCTCAATCTGGTGATCCTATGGATCAGCACCATATCGACAGTGATGCGTCTATCTAGCCACAGATAACCTCCATGGAAGCATGATAGCAGGATCTTAATGCACGCGTTAACCTCATGGCGCCTTCCAAAATGGGGTCTCTTCATTACGTTCAGAATAGTGGACCTCACGATGTCCATAGTCCATGGTTTGGGGATTATTTTCGATTTCTTCCCCTTCATCTTGGTCAAATATTTATGGGGTGTGAGAATGTTGTAGTTCTTTCGATCCCATAAGTTATACTTGTTGATCTTCAACATCATAATCTTATCCACCTGTGTCTTGACTACATGTATCCCCTTCGGGAGCTACGTAGTAATCAAGGTGTAGTCAAAGTCCCTTGGGACACTATCATGACTCACCACGTCAGCCAGAGGTGGGATGTAGTTAGGAAAAATGGATGGGATGAGCTTCGTGTTCGCCAAGTCATCGCGATGCTTGGTCCATTTCTCTATTGTAGCTCGGGATGGTCCAGATCCATGAGCAGTCGATGGGGAGGCTTGCACTCCTCGCGTTGATGAATCTTGAATTTCGATGGACATCACCTTCTCAGTCATAAAGTCAATTAGAATTGCTTCAAAAAACTTTTATACTACACTGAGTTCATCCGACATGCATGCTTGAGATCAGGTATCTCAAGTTGGCGATGAACCACTCAAGGTAATAGAGAGGGTGGTGAAGTCTCAATAGGCACAACACGATAACAATGAATTGTCTATAGGCTCAGATACAATTCACAAAAGTTTTATCGATGCAACAATCGACAAAATAAATAGATAGCATCATAACAGATTCCTCCAACGGACAAGAAATCCTTCATCAATGCAGTTTTGTCCATTATGGTGCGGTCCCAACGGTCCAATGGTGAGCTTTCTGATCATAACTGTCATTATAACCATTCAAGAGCGTCAATCTAATAGTCATAATGCCTCCAATGGTCATATTTCTCTACCATGGTGAAGTGCCACTCTGTGTTGTTCTGATATTCCAGCGAAGTTCAAGTTTTGTAAACCTACTTTTTGCAAAGTTCTTTCCAGTGCTTCTTGTAATTTTTCTAGCTTTTCTTTCTTCTTGTTGAGATTTATATCCTTCTTTCCTATGATCTATGTCTCTATATTCCTATTTCCATTCTTGTTATTATATGTATTCAACATAGTAACTTCATGATGATGGGATTCTTTCATAGGGTTCGAGGGTAATACTTATTCTTTTTCTGGGGTAGGTTATCTAATTTATTGTACAGACAAGTGTTTCAACTCTTCCTATGTTCTTTCAACTTTGACGTCCAGATCTCTGGTCCTCAGTAGATTCAAATGGTCTTCTTTTTCTTTCAGTAAGTGCGCTATTCTCCTATCCATGAAATCTTTTAGTTCTTGCATTTTATGTTCTAGAGCTTCCTCTTCTTGTTTCCTTCGTATTTGATCTTTATCAATCCATGTTTTTACTAGAAAAATAGCAAATGGGGCATTGTTCTCTACAAATTTAATGACCTCAAATTCTTCCTCTGTCGAAGTTCCATGAATACTCATAGATATTGGGGTAAGTCTTCCACATAGGACTATCATATTTCCTATAAATAATATTATTCCTCCTAATGAAGGAATGATAGCGGGCTTTCCTAAAATTTCCCAAGTTCTTTCTATCATCATATTCACTTGTGTTTCCTCATCCAAAACACAATCTATGTTGAAGTCTCCTATTCTCATTTCTATGAACTCTTTCTCTTTTAAGATCTTTGATAGATAGATGTCTCTATGATAATTTAGGGTTTCTTGCATCAACAATAATAAAGTCTCTGATTCTTTCTAGGATTCTACCATAGTATTAGGCTCTGGCCTTTCTCATGGTTTTCTTGTCTCATATTCATCTTTTCAACTTTAGCGATCATTCTAGGGAAATCTAAAACTTCATGATCCACAAATTTGGAACAAAGACAAGTAGGGTTTCTACCAGGGCATTCTTTATTGAGATGTCTCGGTCTTCTTCAACTGTAACAAAGAGTTAATTCTCTCTTTCTCTTAAATGATCCCCAACCTTTCCTGTACTGCGCACTGGTATCACAGTAACTAACCTGCAAAGAATTCTTTCTAGGATCCTGCATCCATTTGTTAGTCCAAAAATTCTTTCTATGCATAGTAATAACATATCTTTCATTGTTTCTATCAGATCTATTCATATCACATCTTCTTTCTTTGATATATGCCCTAGTTTTCAGACTAGGATAAAATTTATCAAACATACCTAGATCCATTCTTTCAAAATAAAAGTTTCCACTTATCTTACCTTTATCAGAGCACAAAGATTTAATGTATTACCTCTTTTCTTAAGATTTGAATTTCTTCTCTTATCATAGAGCTTCACAGTCAAGTAGAATACTGTGCACCAGAGAAACAGATCTATGCAGAAAGATTTCTTTTTTCTTTAGTTCCCAGCAATCACAGTTTCAAGTCCTGCCAATGGAACCATTTGTTGGTACAGGGGTAGACTCAGGGTTCAACGCTTCAATAACACACCAACAAAACCCTAACTACCGACCCTTTTGGAAACACCTGTGAAGAAGATGAAGTCTCACCCGAGGTAGAGGCAGTGGTGGTTGCAGGACTCAAGTGTCTACAACCTAGTTGGGACACATATCTATGATCACAATACTGCCAGAGCACTTAGAAGTTCATCAATCATTAGTATTTAACCCTTATTCACATCGCAGATAAAACCCTAATTACATAGCAGCGTAGTATTCACCAATATCTAATACATTCAAACACTAATCACATCAAAATAGATCAGATCTAGCATTCATTCACATGGATAAGCACTAAGCTATCATATCATATGTATCTAAACATTAAGCACAAATAAGAAATCATACGAACAATATAACAACTGTAATGCACAAAGAAACCATAACACAGGATATACGTGGTTCACTCACAGCCTGGGGCTACTTCCACCAACTCTTCTTCTCTTTATTGTCTTATGTCAATCATCTACATGCATAGAGACACAAAATCCTACTCTGCATAGGACAGGAGATATACACACACTTCACCAAATCCTCCTTCCCCGAGCTAGGTTACAACACAAATACTTCCATACAACTACTTGTACTCATCTCTACAAGTTCTCAACACAGTATGCATAGAGCCTTTATCACTTGCACTTAACACAAAACCACTTAGATATTCTAGGTCTTGTAACTACTTCTTACATCGCCTAGCTAATTATTTATATATTACAAAAAGGGCCTAAACATGGGTAAACCCATCGACCCACATCCCCATACCCATTAGATAAACCATAATTCCAAAAAATTCCCTAAAAAGGGACCAAGAGCCTATGATCTCTGCTTTGACTTGTGCTCCACCTTCAACCAACCTGTCGATGTCCCAAAATTGGTCAAACATGACCAATGTTTCCATATAACCTGGTCAAGGGCCAACAGGTGGGTAGTGTGGCAGACTTTCAAGTTATTGAGATCCTGGATGAAAATCAACCATATATAACACTTATGGGACTGGAATGGTCATTTTAAAACCAAGCAATCATTAATTTGAAGAGTAGAGAGATGATATTTTAATTTTGAGATTTGAAAGTTACCACACCCTTGGACCCATCAGAAGGAAAGAGATACATAGATCCAACAAGAGGGATTGACATTGACAATTTATATAATATGACTGTGTGGATGGAGGATTATATCAACCTGAGAGTAGATGGTGCGTTAAGTTGGTGAAGTATTAGTTCATATGCATTGGATTATGAAGAAGGTGTAAAGCATTAACAATAGAGAATGCATGAAGTGTCAACAGAGAATGCATGAAGTGTCAACTAGACCATGTGCACACATCATGCATCACATGACCCATTCCCAACACCATTCAGGAATGAGTTACTGGCGAACGTAGGAGGATATGAAACTTATTCTTTCACATATGGATTCTTGGGGTACCATAAGATAAGAATTTTGCAAGAGGATTGAAGAAAGACCATGTTTGTCACTGAATGGGGGAGTTATCAATATACAATTATTCCATTCAAATTGAAGAATTATCCTGCGGTGTTTCCCGGAGTAGTGGTTGCAACATTCAAGGAGATCATCCATAATTTCTTAGAATTATACATGGATGATTGGATGGTGTTCATTCTACTAAAGGATCATATAGAATTCCTTAGGCTCATGCCAGATTATGGAGACAATGTCATATTTCGTTGAACTTGAAGAAGTGTATCTTTTGTGCACCGTTTCGAATTTTGTTGGGATATGTAGTGTGCAAACAGGGACTATTAGTACATCCAACTAAGATTGTAGTAATTCTAGATTTAGAACCTCCTACATCAGTTATATAGCCGAGGGAAACGTTGGTTCATACAGGTTATTATAGTAAATTTATCAAAGGATATGCGCAGATCAAAAAACAAATGGAAAAATTACTGAATAAGGACACAAAGTTTCAATGGAACGAGGACTTTTAGAAGGGGTTGGACACCTTCAAATAGAAACCTGTAACCACACTAATTTTATCTTTCCATATTGGAACAAAGTGTTCCATGTACATGTATATGCATCGTCCATAGCATTGGGCATAGTACTATCCTAACTAGGGGAAGGAGACATACATCACCCAATTTCTTTTGCAAGTAGGAAGTTGTCTATAGCAAAGAAGAAATATACTACCACAAAACAAGAAGGATTGGCAATGGTCTATGCGCTACATAAATTCATGCATCATTTATTAGGGTCTCACTTTAAGATGTATATAGACCATCATGCATTAAAATACTTATTCAACAAGACAGTGTTGGGGGGGAGAATATGTAGGTTGATATTATTATTTTAGGAATATGACTTTGAGGTTGTAGTGAAACAAGGGAATTTGAATACATGACCATATCATCTATTGCACATATTGTTAGGATAAGATGCATAAAATTTAGATGACAACTTTCTAGATGAACATTAATTTGCAATAAGGATGGTGGATGATTACTTCTCGGACATTATGAAGTTTCTAAGTATATGTCTGGCTCCATCAAATATGATCATTGTGCAGAAGAATCAACTAGTAGTGAAAGCAACATATTATCGATTGATTGGAGGGAATCTATACAAGTTGGGTGCAGATGGAATAATGAGACACTGCGTATTGGAACATGAGATACCAATGATACTTGAAGTAGCACATGAAAGGATTTCTTGAGGAAATTATGGAGGGAGAAAAACTACGAAAAATATTTTATGCACAAGGATTTGGTGGCCTACACCTCACAAATATGCGAATTAGCACTTTCAGTCATCCGATGTATTCCAACATGTGGGAAATCCATCTAGGAGGGACAAAATTCCTTTGAATCCACATGTTACGTTACAAGCATTTGAGAAATGGGAAATAGATTTTGTGGGGCCAATCAACCCACAAGAAAGAAGATCAAGGAAAAGGTACATCATCACTATGAAGGAGTATTTGGCAAGGTGGGAAGAAGCAACTCCAGTTATAGATTTCACCACAAAGACTTTTGCGATGTTTTTTTTTGAGAATTTAGTCACAAGGTTTGGATTTCCACACATATTACTCAGGGATCAAGGTGAACACTTTTTTAATACTACAATTGTAGCATTGACTGAGGAGTTCCAGATTCATCATCAAAAGACTACCCTATATCATCCTCAGGCCAATGGAATAGTGAAATATTTTAATAATATATTGGATAATTCCTTGACAAATATTTTCAATGTAGGGAGAGATGATTGGGACTTAAGAGTTCCTGCAGTATTTTGAGAATTCCTTGAAAAATATTTGCAATGTACAGAGAGACGATTGGGAGTTAAGAGTTCATGCAATATTATGGGATTACAGGAATACGAGTAAGAAGCTAGTAGGATGGACACATTTCAAGTTGGTTTGTGGGAAATAAGAAGTAATTCCTATGGAGTTCATTCTACCTAGACCGTGCATTGAAAATATCACTGAGCTATTGGACACTGGTGCAATAGAAGAGAGATTGACAGAATTAGTACAACTTGAGGAGGATCAATTTGTCGCAGGTTTCCATCAACAGGTTCAGAAAGAAAGAGAGAAGGATTGGCACAATTGACACATTAAACAAAATAATTTTCAAGTAGGAGATACGGTACTACTATATGACAACAAGTTTATGAAGCATCCAAGAAAGTTTAGAATGCACTAGTTAAGACCCTATGTGATTCAACGGGTAACAGAGATAGGTGTTGCATGGTTGGAAACATTGAATGGAGAAGTATTTGAAGGAATGTTGAATGGAAGTCGTCTAAAACTCTATAGAGACGACCGACAGTCCGTGGAATAATATGGGTTAATCCAGAACACATGTATTATAGTAGGTGTACCAAAGTAGCAAGAAAAAGAAGGAAAAAAAAATAAGAAGTAGAAAAATGAAGAAAATCAAATAAAAATTAGATATAGTAAAAAGAAAAAGAGTGTTCAAGTACCAAGGCATAATAAATTGTGTAGAAGGAATGGTCATCACACATCAGAATAACACTATGCCAATTTAAGACACAATGCACATAAGAGACAGACTACAAAGTACATAGATAAAAAAATGAAAAAAAGTGCACAATTATGCAATGACAAGACTGTTAAATCATTAAATCATGAAAATGACGGTTATGAAGGGGGAGTGACATGTCATAAAAGTGTCATATAAGTCTTAAATGGTAAAATTCACTAGAATTCACGACAAATTGGCAGTATGAGGGTATAGTCACATGACATATTTGGTAATCAAGATGCAATTATGAAACAAATCATCAACCACGGTGGTGGATTGGATAATTTATTTAAGATAGGATGAGATAGGTACGGTTGGCACAAAAGAAAAAAAAAATTGAATATTGTTAAGTGTAAATCATTGTTGCATGCAAGAGAGATTGAACCTGAGAATATTGGAGAATAGAGTCGAGCTATGAGAGTTGAGCCACAACGAACGACGAAGAGATGCAAAGCTAGTCCAAAAAACCATCACAGGAAATAAATGGCACTGTTGAAAGTTGGAGGACTATTTATAGTAGTGAGAAAATAGGCGAAGCGACTAGTAGCATCATCGAAGGTCAAGGAGGTAGTTGGATTTTCAGATTTGGCACTGTTGATATTATGGTAGATGCGGGAGGTATTAACCTCCATGTGTAACCTTTGGCTAGAATAGGATATTCCATAAGAAAGAGAAATCCTAAACAGATCTATAAAAACCATAGAAGACAAGTTGACTCAGTAGAATAAATTATATTAAAGTATTATCCTCCAAAAAGAGAAATCATCTTAGACAAGTGACAAGGATCATTATAAATAGGAGGCACTTGAGCTCATTTGTACTCACTCACTTCACTCACTCTCTCAATTATAACACAAGTTTGGAGCTGCAAATGCAATAATGGGAGGTGGATATTCTAGGGTGATTATTGGTCTATCTATCTAGCACTATCTAGATTAGGATATGCACCTTACCTTCTAGTATCTCTTGGTGTTATTCTTGGTGAGATTCTTGGTTGTATTCTTGGTAAGTGCAACTGCAATTGTTGTAGTTGAGTATTTTTCTTGTTTTGTGGTTTTGGGACTTTCTGTCTGGTGCGCTATATTTGGAGAAATATGTACTCTCTTGGTCATCTGTTGGTTCTAGTGTTTATTCCAAAATCATTCTATGTAGAAAATGGTTAAGGAGCTCGGGGGTGGCTGCATGCCTATGGTTAGGTGACAATATTGTGATATTTTCTATGTTTAAATGAGCAGATCGAAATATTCTAATAGGTTATGGGCCCACACTACCTTCAAAATAGTCTAGCCTCTAGAAAGCAAATCAAGAGTTCTTTTTTAATCTCATTATAGCACCAGTTCCAACTGCAACTAGGGTTTCTGATTTTGTAGCTGCAACAAACCCTAATCTAATTATTTGGGAACTTTAAGTAAAATGTTTGGCATAATTTTTGGGTATTCTAGTGCACCCTCTGGTGTGCTCAGCCAACAAAAACATCAAGTTTGAGTTATTTGTCAAAGTCAAATTCAAAGCCAAAGGTTGACTGGTCAAAGTCAAAATCAAAGCCAAAGGTTGACTCTTACTCAAAATTGATTTTGTGGTCGAGTTTGAAATCTAAGGGTTTATAGATTGTTCTAATCATTGAACCTTTTTTTTCAGTTTCTAACCTCTTCTTGTCAATATGGTGTCCACTTTTAGATTAAAATAAAAGGTAAACGATGTTACAAATTTCAAAGGTATGTATATGGCTTTCAAGTTATATCATCCAACAATGTATGAGTGTGTTTGTAGGGAATGTACAAGAGACCTTATCCAAGAAGTGATATTATATTTAGTACATTCAAAGGAACAAGCACACCATCTATAATAGTTGAGGCTCTAGGTTCTAGGTTTGATTGATCAAATTGTTAAGTTTTAATTTTCACATATCAAGTTTGATCATTTATATAGTACAATTAAACACTATACTTGTAACAAAAATCTTTGAAAGGTTATATTATTGTTAGGTATACTTGTTTGCATGTAAGTACTATTATTGATATATATGCTTATTTCAATTGTTTTCAAAATGAACTAACATCTCCTCTAGGAGATATTTCTTGTTTTTCACCTGGGCAAGTCACCTTGGTAATTCTATGATGACTACCATCCTTGTTACCATAGATATGTTCTTATGAAAATTCTATTGGAAATACTTTTTCTCTTATTTTTCATGTTCTGGGAAGGTCACATGAGATAGCTCTAAGAAGGAGCTATAGTGACAATTGCAAACATGGAGAATATGACTCCATCTCACCAAGTATCAATTCTAAAGGAAGCATGGAAAGAAAAAGGGGTTTTTGGAAATCATTCACTTAGATATCAAGATATAACAACGGAGAAGAATATACCTCCAAGGATATCATTTCCTTTTATAAAGAAACTGATATTAGGAGGGAGATAATTGTCCCACATAAGCCTCAACGGAATGGTGTGGAAGAAAGAAACAACTGATCCATTGAGGAATCTATTAATGAAATGATGTATGACCATAATATATGCATGTTTATATCGGGAGAAGAAGCTATGATAGCCGTATATGTTCAAAATATAAGTCCTCATTGCATATTGAAGAACATGACTCCAAAAGAAGATTTCTCTAGAAAGAAGCCAAGTGTGGAACACTTAATGATATTTGGATGTCTTGTTTATATCCATGTTCCCAAGGACAAAAGGAATAAGTTGGAACCTTAAAAAATGAAGGGCGTATTCTTTGGATATAGTGATACATCTAAATCATACAGAATCTATGTCCCATGTCAACAAAAGGTTGAAATCAGCAAAGGCATGGCTTTTGATGAGAAGATTTACTTAATGAAATCTATAGAAGATGCCATGGACTCCAACAATGAATAAGAACATGAATATAATAAGGAAGAAAGTACATGTTCTTCAGAACATTCCAATGAAGAACCAGACCAACCACTTGAACCCATAGAACCAGTTGTTGTACCTAAGAACAAAAAATGACAAGCATGGCTAGAATCCACCTTACAGGAAGTAGAAAGTCATAAAGCTCCCAATGGAATCTTCAGGGAGAGAAAGAGGCCCAAAATATTCTCTATTTATGCGACACTCATGAAAATTCTTGTCGATGTAGAACCTTCCACCTTTGAAGAAGAAGTCAAGAATAAATAATATAAGGAAGCTATGATGGAAGAATATCAATCCATCATGAAAAATGATGTATGGGAAATTTTTCCTAGACATGAAGAAAAACATGTAGTTACTTCAAAATGGGTTTATAAGATAAATCATGCAGTAGATGGGAGTATCGATAAATATAAGGAAATATTCATGGATAGTGGGTTCTCCCAGTAGGAGGGATAAGAATATGATAATGCATTTGCTCCAATTTCCAGATACACCTCTATTAGAGGAATCATATCTCTTGCAGCATACGTGGGTTGGAGTTTACATTATATGGATGTAAATACCACTTTTCTCAATGGAGTAACTGAGGAAGAAGTATACATAGAAAAACCTCAAGGTTTTTAGGTACACTTGAGAGAAACCCATGTATTTATATTAAAGAAGGCCTTGTATGGACTCAAGAAAGCTCCAAGAGCTCAGCATGCAAATATTGATAGTTACTTGACAAGACTTGGATTTTCCAGGAGCTATGTTGATCCAAATTATTATTAGAAGGTTGTGAATGATGCACCTGTGATCCTGCTACTATATTTTGATGGGTTTTTTTTTTTTTTTTTTTTTTTTATCTGACAGGTGCAGAGCCTCTCATTATTTAGTGTAAGAGGGATCTAGCCTCTGAATTCGATATGAAGGATATTTGTCTCATGAATTATTATTTGGGACTAGAAGTATGGTATAAGCATGGTGAAATATTCCTAGGGAAAGGGAAGTACGTTTTAAATATCATTTAGAAGTTTGGGATGATGGATTGCAAATCCATGGCAACTCCCATGGTGACAGATCTGAGGAAGTTGAGAGACGTTGATTCTGGTCCAGTAGATGCATCCCTGTAATGGAAGTTGATTGGATCATTGATGTATTTGGTTAATACTCGGCCGAAAATTTTCTTTTCTGTTAACATGTTGAGTCAGTTCCAAGTGGAACCTAGACATGAGCATTGGATAGCTACAAAGCACATTTTGAGATATCTTCATGGGACGCTAAATTATGGTTTGAGGTATTCCTTAAAAAGTGACATACAACTGCATGGATTTACTGATTCATATTTGAAATGGAGTGAAGATGAAAGAAAGAGTACTTTTGGTATATGCTTTAGTTTGGGATCTACTATAATAAAACATGGGCTATCAGGAAACAAAAATCTGTTGCATTCAGTACTGCAGAAGCATCGTATATTGTAGGTTGTGATTCTTGTACGTAATAACTATGGATTCGTAAGATGGTTTCTAGACTATTTGATTAGGTGTTGGATTAGAATGTGATATATTATGATAATCAGAGTTATGTGAAGATTTCAGAAAACCCCATGTTCCATGATAGGTCTAAGAACATTGATATCAAGTACTATTTTCTTCATGATAAAGTCCATAACAGAGAAGTGATTCTCCAGTACATCTCCACTGATGAGAAGACAACTGATATTTTGATGAAGCCTCTATCCAAGATATGTTTTCATACTTGAGGGATAAGATGGGACTCATGGATATTTCTACCTTGGTTGAAAGGGAGGAGATGAATTCCTTGGTTGGGAGGGAGTGATGATATATGGCATCATGGATAGTTAATGTGATGTTCGACCAACATTCTCCATGTGGAGAATGGTCCAGGTTGACAGATCGTTGATCTGTATCAAGCTAGTACTACTTAGATATGATGCTTCAACATCATGATAGTACACCTTAGATATTATATAGATGTATTGAGATGCATCATGCTAGTACAACTTAAATATGATTCATTTTCATAATGATAGTACAACTTAGATATGATGCATATGTTTGAGTCACATCATGCTAGTACAACTTAGAGATGGTGCATTGACACCATGCAAGTATGGCTTAGAGATTATGTAGAGACATTGATCCACATCATGGTAGTACATCTTAGATATGATGCACTCACATCATGATAGTATGGCTTAGATATGGTGTAGATGATACTCCACATCATTCCATTAAAACTTAGATATGATGCATTCACATCATGCTAGTATGAATTAGAGATTATAAAGTGGAGATACTGGTTCTCATATCCCTTTGCAGGGAATTCAACATCTGTTGGGACAATTATTCTTCTAGGACATATGTCTGGATTAGAAGAATGGTCTCTGTATCACTCTCTTGAGTGAGTGACTTATGTGAGACAATTTTTTGAGTGTGTTGAGTCCAATACATGACCTATTCAACATCATGCATGATTACTCAAATGGATTATGGCCTTGAGAGATGATGCAGATGATGATATGATTTGATGCCAGGAGACTGTTGTACTGCATGGTGATATCTTGTGGAGCTATTAACAGTGGAGACTATGTGTCTCTAAACAATAGCTATGTACTACTATGGTGGATATGTGATGCAGGAGCATCGTAAGCAAGTGCAAGTGGAAGATAGTTGGATATGCACCGATGCGCATTTTGAAGATGTTTTGAATTTGAAAAGATGAAACATTAATGTAATATCTGGAAAGATATGTTTTTGCTTTTATGGTTTGGATATTGTACCGCAGATCTTGAGCATTTTCTCTCATATGTTGGTTGTAGGAATTTAATGTAGTGAATGTAAAGTAGATGTAGGCTTTAATTTGGTTAGATAGCTTGATTTTGTAGGAGGGGAAACTTGAGAAAGGTCCCTCATATATATTGTATTATTCTCATTAAAAGATAGTAGAGCAAGAGAATAGGAGAGTAGAGAAGAAAAAAGACTGTATAAGTTGTATGAGCAGAGAGTTGTTTCTATTGAACCCATGTACAAACGCACTTGAATTAATATAAGAATGCTTTGATCCAATTTCATGGTGTTGTTATGATCATTGTTTTCATCTATTGAATGGTATCTTTACAGTTTTCTTATATATTTTGTTTACATTTGTTTCAATGATGTGTGTGTATCTGTGATTTCATGTTGAATGTATGAAGTCCATGAGAGGGAGAGTGGAACTTTCCATTGTTTCTCTTCCCGAGAATTCCTACAAGGAGTGCAGTGAAAGTCTGCAAGGAGTGCGTTGACGAGATTTTGATTTTATCTCAGAAAAGCTCATGAGGGATATCATTGTTCTTATACCAACATAAGTTCTAGTGTGGCACAAAGTCATGAAAGGTGTGCGTAAGCTGAGGAAAGTGTTAGATTTATTCATCTCAATAGAGCAGTTGAAGAATCTTTGTTGCCAGGAGTGCGCAAAGTGGAAAACGTTGGATAACCATAGGTTATTTTGGAATTCGTGCAAGGTCTGTGCATAGGATTCTTTAGAATCTAGAAGTTGTGGGAAGAACAAGCTTAGGAAGGATAGTGTTGTTTGAAAAATTCAAAGGGAGGACAAAAGTTGCAGTCACACAGGGAGAAATCAAGATCAGGAGGAAAGATGCCAAGTTATTTGGTCAAAACTCATTGAGGTCTGAACAGATGGTGGAAATCCTTAGAGGTAGAAGAATCGATTTTATGTGAGGAGGATAAAGGATGGGATTCATTCAGTATTCAAATATCAAGAGAGATAGGAGCCTTCGATCTAAATCAGATCTGGACCATTGGTTCATTTCGGGAGATCGGGGAGTGCGAGTTGGGAGAACGAGGTTCAGCCTTATTTTTTAAATCCCTACTACGTGAAATCATGATTTAATCTAGGTCATTGGATAGCGATATCTGTGAACTGTCGATCTAACATGAGTATGGTTCAGAGATTTGGTCACCGGGAAAACATAAGTGAAGACTTTCCCAGAGTCGCGAAAGTTGATTCGCCTACTTAATCTAGGTCATTGGTTAGCAAAGGATTTGGAATGTATATCTGGAGTCATCGGATCTTCGAGAGTCAGATATTTGGAAGGGAGGGAAGAGTCATTTGATAACTCTCTTAATCGTGACATCCCAAAATATTTGAGAGCTGGGACCCAATTCCTACTGGAAGTTCACGTCAAGAGAATAGGAAAGAGGGTTAGTACTTGATAATTCCCTAGTCTGGTTTTGAAAGTTGGAGTTTTGGATTTGTATCATGCCAACATTCCTGAAATCATGAAGCACCATTGGGTTGGCATGTGGTTGTATCTTGTGGTTGCATGGGATAAAAGCTTGCGCCTAGTGCTAGTTCGCGCAGGTGGAGTTCCATGTAAGGACCTGTGGATTCGGTCATGGGATTCCAGCAGGGAATCGAAGAGCCATTTTGGCTCAGGTAGTTAAAGATCCTTATACCAAGAGGTCAGTGGACCCTGCTAAGGTAGGGGTCTACGTCAAGTGGTATCAGAGCTAACAAATTTTATTTTCTACAGAGGGAAGACAAAGAACAATTTTGATTTGAATTCTGCATGGACAGATTGAAACAATGCTGCCAAGAAGACATCAAGAGAGACCCATGCCCGATCCAGTCATGGAAAGGGAGATGAGAGAACTTTTTTCTCGATTAGATGATATGGAGACAACACAGAGACAAACACCTGATACTGGATATATCAGTGAGGCCGAAAGTGAAAATGAAGGAGGAGTCAAAGAAGAATTTGTAGTCGAAGATGTTGTAGAGGAACTTCTATTCAAAGTTGTTGCAAGGATAGGTGCCAAAGAAAAAATGGAAATCTTGATGTATGAAGGAAACTTAGATGTTGAGGAGCTGTTAGATTGGTTTAGAGCTCTGGATAAATATTTTGATTATGAATATATCGAAGAGGAAAGGAAAGTAAGGCACATTGTCACTAGACTGAAAGGGCATGCAACACTGTGGTGGGATGAAGTACAGGCTAACAGGAATTGCAAAGGAAAACAAAGAATTAAAATATGGGATAGAATGGTAGCAAAGATGAAATCCAAATTCATACTTAGATATTACCAAATCAATATGTTTCGAAGAATGTAGAATTTGAGACAGAAAGGGATGACAATGAAAGAATACACTGATGAGTTTTACAGGATAAACATTAGAGTTGGTCATCATAAGAGTGATGATGAAAAGGTCACTAGATACATGAATGGCCTGAGATATGACATTCAGGATGATATGAGCATGGTAAAAATCAGGAATGTA
>ML803521.1:106198-123693 GCA_009831015.1 Picea engelmannii
TTCCCATGGATTCCTGACATCTTTTGTTGGGGAGGTCATGGCAATATGACAAAAATGTTGTTCATGATGGGAGAAAGAACACCTATACCTTGGAAAAGAATGGTAGGACGCATATGTTGCTTCCAATTGAAGACAAGAAGGCTAAAGAATAAGCAAGAAATACTATACTTCTCAAGTGTGGGAAGGAAATTCTGGATGAAATCAGGATATATCAAGACATGTAGTTTGTTGTGGTGAGAAAACCTAGAGTCATTTTGGCTAGTACTTTGATGGATGATCTACCTGAGGAAATTCGGGAACTACTGGAGAATTTCACTGATATAGTGGTGGAAAACTTACCTTGTTCGTTACCACCCATAAGAAGTATAAGCCATAACATTGACCTTATACCAGGAGAAAGTTTACCAAAAAAAGAAGCGTATAGATTGACGTCGTAGGAGAATGAAGAGGTCAAAAAGCAAGTCCAGTATTTGATGGACAAGGGATTGATTAGGGAATTCTTGAGTCCATGCGATGTACCAACATTATTAAGTCTGAATAAATATGGTGGATGGATAATGTGTATAGACTCAAGGGATATAAACAAAATTATCATCAGGTATAGATTTCCTTTACCTAGGATGGATGACTTGATGGATTGCTTGAGTGGGGCAAAGTTTTTTTTAAAAATTGATTTGAAAAGTGAATATCATCAGATTAGAATGAGGAAAGGTAATGAATGGAAGACAACATTCAAGATGAATGCAAGACTGTATAAATGGCTTGTCATGTTGTTTGTCTTAATGAATGTGCCAAGTACTTTTATGAGATTAATGAACGAAGTCTTGAAAGATTTCATTGGAAAATTTGCAATTGTGTATCTTGATGATATACTGATATTTAGTAAGACTGAGGAAGAAAATTTGAGACACTTAGATTTAGTGATGAGGAGGTTACAACAAGAGAAGTTGCTGATAAATATGAAGAAGTCATCTTTCATGAAGAAAGAACTCATTTATTTGGGTTTTGTGATCTCTTTTAATGAGTTGAAGATGGATCTGGAGAAGGTAAAATCAATCAAACAATGTCCATCTCCAAGGAATATCTTTGAAGTCAGAAGCTTCCATGGACTATCCAGGTTTTACAGAAAGTTCATCAGAAATTTTAGTGGGATTAGTGCATCAATGATGGACACAGTCAAGAAAAGACATAAATCTTTTCATTGGACAGAGGAAGTAGAAAGAAGTTTCAAGTTGTTGAAGGAGAAGATAACTGGACAACCAGTTCTGGTTCTGCTAGATTTCAGTAAAACATTTCAAGTCAGATTTGACGCAAGTGGATTCACGGTTGGAGTAGTTTGAAGTCAGGACAATAGGCCAATTGCATACTTCAGTGAGAAACTGAATGAGACCAATATGAGATATTCCATGTATGATAAAGAGTTTTATGCAGTCATACAGGCGTTGAAGAAATGGAGACACTACTTGGTTCTGAAGGAGTTCATTTTGTATAGCGACAATCAAGCCTTACAGTTTATAACCAAACAAGAGAAATTGAACCAGAAACATGCAAAATGGGTTGAATTTATGCAGAACTTTACTTTTTCTATAAAGCACATTTATGGAACTGCTAACAAGGTTGTTGATGCATTGAGCATGAAATGTTTGATTCTGTAGGAGTTTCGTGTGAAGACCTTAGGTTTTGATATCCTTAAGGATATGTACAGAGATGATTCAGATTTCAAGGATGCTTATGAAGCATGTGAGAATCCTGTTTTGAGAGATAGAAGCCAATGGATTGAATATTTAATTCAATATGGACAGTTATTTAAGGGAAATCAGTTGTGTATCCCAAAGAGTTCTATGAGAGAGAACCTTTTGAAGGAAAATCATAGTGGGGGATTGGTTGGACATTTTGGCCATGAAAAAACATTTGTGCAACTGAATAGTTTATATTATTGGCCAGGGATGAGGACAGATGTCAAGAAATTTGTCAACAGATGTAGAATTTTCCAACACGCAAAGGGGAAAAGACAAAATATAGGGTTGTATCAACCATTGCCAATACCAGAGATACAGTGGGATGCTGTAAGCATGGATTTTGTGTTGGGACTACCAAGGACACAGAGAGGTTGTGATTCCATATTCATGGTAGTCGACAAATTATCAAAAATGGAAGATTTTATTCTATGTCAGAAAACCAGTGATGCAACACACATTGCAAATATGTTTTTCAAAGAAGTTGTTCGAATTCATGGTTTACCCAAGAGTATTGTTTCAGACAGGGATACCAAATTTGTTAGTCATTTCTGGAGGAAACTATGGAAGAAGTTGGGGATTGACTTATATTTTACCTCAGCATATCACCCTCAGATGGATGGATAGACTGAGGTAGTAAATCAAAGTTTGGGGGACTTATTGAGGAGTTTAGTAGCTTAACATCACAGTCAGTGGGATTAGATTCTACTGCAAATGGAATTTTCATATAACGATTCACCTAACAGAAGCACAGGATAGATCCCATTCCAGATAATGTATGGAATGCAGCCAAGAGGAGTATCTGAGTTGAGAGACTTAGAGAAGTGTGAGTTTAGAAGCGTTGGAGCAGAAGATTTTGTAGCAGAGATGCAGGAGCTCCACAATAAGATTAAAGAGAGGTTGCATAATTCCAACCAGGAATACAAGCGCAGAGAAGATCAACACAGGAGAGAGATTCAATTTGAATTAGGATATTTAGTCTTATAACACCTAAGAAAAGAAATATTCCCAAGGGGAACATACAATAAACTGAAGATGAAAAAAATAGGGTCGTGTAATATTTTACAAAAATTTGAGGCATATGCTTATGAGATAGAATTGACAGATGGTGTGGGAATATCTCCCATATTCAACATAGAAGATATGTATCCTTATAGAGAATATGAAGCAGGAGGAGAAGAGAATCAAGAGAAAATTCAGTGGGTTAAACATATGCCTGTAGCTGAAGGCCCCAGATGAAAAATATCATCGATCAGAGAGTTAACAAGAAAACCCGGAGGAAGACATATCTTGAATATTTGATAAAGTGGAAAGGACACCCGATTGAGGATTCCATTTGGGAAATTGAAGCATATATTCAAAAACATGGATAGACGGTGCAAGAGCTCATGAACAGGAGTCCATGAAAATTTCATCCAGAGGAGTATGATATAGGAGCATTGCAAGCAAGCGCAAGTGGAAGATAGATGGATATGCACCAATGCACATTTTGAAGATGTTTTGAATTTGAAAAGATGAAACATTAATGTAATATCTAGAAAAGGTATTTTTTTTCTTTTATGGTTTGGAGATTGTAAAGCTCTTGAGCGTTTTCTCTCATATTTCAGTTCTAAGAATTTAATGTAATGAATGTAAAGTATATGTAGGCTTTAATTCGATTAGATATCTTGAGTTTGTAGGAGGGAAAACTCGAGAAAGCTCTATCATAGGTATTGTATTATTCTCATTAAAAGATAGTAGAGCAAGAGAATAAGAGAGCAGAGAAGAATAGAGACTATAGAAGTTGTATGAGAAAATAGTTGTTGCTATTGAACCCATGTACAGAAGCACTTGAATTAATATAAGAATACTTTGATCCAATTTCATGGTGTTGTTATGATCACTGTTTGCATCTATTGAATGGTATGTTTAAAGTTTTCTTATATATTTTGTTTTCATTTGTTTCAATGATGTGTGTGTATTTGTGATTTCATGTTGAATGTGTGAAGTCCATGAGAGGGAGAGTGTAAGTTTCAATTGTTTCTCTTCCTGAGAATTCCTACAAGGAGTGTAGTGAAATTTTGCAAGGAGTGCGTTGACGAGATTCTGAGTTTATCTAAGAAAAGATCAGGAGGGATACCATTGTTCTTATACCAGCAGAAGTGCGAGTGTTGCACAAAGCCGTGCAAGGTGTGCGCAGGTTGAGGAAAGAATTAGATTTCTTAAACATAATAGAGAAGTTGGAGAATCTCTGTTTCCAGGAGTGCGTAGAGTGGAAAACGTTGGATAACCAGAGGTTATTGTGGAAGTTGTGCAAGGTGTGCATGCAAGATTCTTTAGAATATAGAATTTGTGGGAAGAACAAGCTTAGGAAGGATATCATTGTTAAAACACTTCAAAGGGAGGATGAAAGTTGCAGTCACCCAGGGAGAAATCAAGTTCAGGAGGAAAGATGCCAAGTTATTTGGTTGAAACTCATTGAGGTCTGAATGGACGGTGGAAACCCTTAGAGGAAGAAGCGTTCATTTTCTGTGAGCCAAAAAATCGACCAGAGATGTGAGGAGGATAAAGGTTGGGATTCATTTAATCTTCAAAGCTCATGAGATATAGGATCTATTGATCTAAATCATATCTGGACCATTGGTTCATTTCAGGAAATCGGGGAGTGTGAGTTGGGAGAACGGGGTTTAGCCTTAGTTTTCAAATCCTCGGTACACGGAATCCCAATTGAATCCAGGTCATTGGATAGTGAGATCTGTGAACCATCAATCTAGCATGAGTACAATTCAGAGATTTATTCACGAGGAAAACAAAAGTGAAGACTTTCCCAGAGTTGCGAAAGGTGAATCGCCAACTTAATATGGGCTATTGGTTAGCGAAGGATCTGGAATGTAGATCTGGAGTCATCAGATCTTCGAAAGTCAGATATTTGGAAGGGAAAGAAGAGTCGTTCGCTGATTCTTCGAATCATGAAATCCTGAAATATATGGGAGCCGAGACTGAGTTCCTAGTGGAAGGTCACGTCGAGACCATATGAAAGAGGGCTAGCACTTTCTAGGCTCCTAGTCATATTCCAGAGGTTGGAGTGTTGGATTTATATCATACCAACATTCTCAAAATTGTGAAGCATCATTGAGTTGGCACATGGTCGTAGCATGTGGTCGCGTGGGATAAATGCTCGTGCCTAATGCCATTTCACGTAGGCGGAGCACTGTGTAAGGACCTGTGGATTCGGTCATGGGATTCCAGCAGGGAATTGAAGATCCATTTTAGATCAGGTAGTTGAAGATCCTTAGACCGGGAGGTCAACGGACCCTGCTGAGGTAGGGGTCTGTGTCAATATGTTCCACTAGTAGTGATTTTGTGTCAGTAGATAGTAGTTGTGCATGACTAGGAGTTCTTGTGTATTACTGTATAGTAGTTATGTACTACTATGGATCAACATTTTTGTGATCTATTGCATGACATTGTAGTAGTTTTGTACTACTACTTTATTTCCATGGAGACTACCAATAGTGTTGAAGGTGTCTCCTAGGTTGGTGTGCCAACCAATAGTGTTGGAGGTGATTACCAACTAGATGGATAGTGATGATGATGGTCATGAATTGATCTACGTGATCATGAGATATCATGTGTGGCTATCAGGATGCTACCTATAGAATGGTATGAAATATTATGTGAGCCTTTCCCATACCATGTGAAATGGATGGATGTGCTTGATACCATTACATTTAATACATCCCTAGCTAGGAGGGAGTGTTGATATTATGGTAGTTGCGGGAGGTATTAACCTCCATGTATAACCTTTGTTTAGAATAGAATATTCTGAAAGTAAGAGAAATCCTAAATAGATGTATACAAAACCTAGAAGACAAGTAATGTTAGTAGAATAAATTATATTAAAGTATTACCCTCCATAAGGAGAATTTGTCCTAAACATGTGACAAGGAGCACTATAAATAGGAGGTGTTATCGCACAATCTGTACTTTGATGAAAAGGAAAGGTAAATGAAGACAAATTGATGTAACATGAGACTATCATATCACTGTCACCTTAATAGGATATCTCTTTCTATTTAGGGTGGTAGGCCTAGGGGAGAAGTCCCTGGTGACCTGGGGTTTAGAGAAGGCAAAGAATAAAGTCCAAGTAAGATTTTCCCTCTCACAAGTCACCACCGATAAAAAATTATGGCTAAACAACCAATAAAGAGATAATAATACTAGAAGTGTACCTGCCTGGAACAAAGAAACATAAAACTATATTTGTAAGAGCATTTGTTGGTTAGTACTTCATATAATCAGAGACTTTCTCAAAAAGAGAAATTTGCTAATATATTCGTGAAGTAAACGAAGATGTATAGAAGTAATAATCATAAAACAATACTTCACAATAAATGCTTTATAAAATCTTCAGAATGAGTAAGAATGATTAATCATCAATATCATTACACCAACATTCATTAGAAGCAAATAAGGCTATGCATTAGTCAATATTTTCAATTTCTTAAAGAAGCTTTAAATGCTTCAAAGTATGACGATAACTCAAATGAATAATAGCAACAATAAGGTTAGCAGGTCAATCTAAACTAGGGTTGGAGGGTGTTAGTAGTTGTTCAAAGATTTGGATGTTTTAAAGTTGTGATCAAAACACTCAAGAGAGATCTTAGACCAGTGTTTTCATAGGGAAAATGGAGTCAAAAGTGGTTGCAAGAATTCAAGGAGAAATATGATAGTAATAGAGCCAAAGACAAGAGGAATTTGATGGATGAAGTGTTGGTAAGCCAATGATTCAACCAAAAAACCCTAGGGGAAAATGAATAATAAGGTGTAGGTAACCCTAGGCCTTTGTAGGTCTTCCTCCTTCTTTAACTCAATGATAAAAGTAAAAAAAATGGCTAGGACAAAGAACAAGTGCTTCGGTGTTGCAATGGAAAGGCCCTATCAATGGCTTCAAAAGAAAACTGCTCCTTGGAACAATCTAGTAGTTAGATAGAAATTAGAATAAGGATAATAACATGTTCTTGATCCCTAGGGTTTGAGCTAGCAATTTCATAAATTAATAGAGTGTAAAGTAAAAATACATAACCATTCAAGTCAGAGAATAATTACATAAATTTACTCACATTCACCATGTATCATCAACGCAAAACCCTAGTTGTAGATTTTCCACCAAGAAAAATGCCAATTACACCAAAACTAACCCTCCTTCAACATGTGTGCACTAGAATTCCATCCAATAAACCCTAATGAGGGCGCAAATTTCATACCTCACACAAGTGTGAGTGAAATATCCTGGTGAAAAACAGAGTTTTATCTCTCTGCTTATATCATACCAATAACCTTAATTTTACATTAGGTCAAAAATGGCTGACATGGCCAAATTTACATCAAAATACTATTTTACACTAAATGTCATAATTGAAACCCTAAATAAAGCATAAATTATGATGTCATTCCCTTTTAGGGTGACGTTAGGCCCTTTTTGGGAAACATTGGCTTCCTGGAGAAAAATGTTAGGCCTTCTTGGGCCTCAGGAACCTGCCACATGTGCCACTTGGCACATAACTACCTCCCAAAACCTCCACAAGCACTGGATGGTGTCATGGGTGTCCTAGGTGACGTCATGGGCCTTCCAAGGCCTACGTCCTGGTGGAAAGGGAAAAATCCCACTTAGGTATAGGTCTGCCAAGATGACTATGGTGGAACATCCTCCTCTTCTCCAGTGCAAATCCTTTAATCTATCTCTTCCCACTGCTAGGGTCTCAACATCCATCTAGTGGGATTTCATCCCCATAGAGGTCTAAACTAATCATCTCCCCATGTGTACCTATCCATAAGGGTACCTATCCATTGGGTATGATTATGAAACATCAACAAATACGCCCTCCATGGGCTAATAAGTCACAAGGATCATAACAATGTCAATCACATCTAATCATCAAGTTATTAAAAATGTTCATAAAACCCCTTTTACCTTAACAAGTGCTCAAAGACATTATACAAATCTATGTGACAATTTTGGAGGAAACTCTAGGACTTCCTGTTGGGATAATGCTCACTGGATGTGAGATGTTTCTGGGAGAGATCAAATATAATCCATGTGATTGGATGAAGTGGTAAGGGATGTCTGGGAAAGGGGTGCAATGATAGAAGGGAAATGTATGGCTTACCTGTGGGTGCCTCTGTAGAGGATGAGCTACACCTATCGTGGATGAAAATGTTTCCAATCCCATTCATTCCTTTTGTATTTATTCTTATTTATTTTTTCTTTCAAGAAGCTAGTTTAGGGGACACTGCCTTGGCATGGTGACTAGTGGTGGAAATGTTACCCACAAACATTGCACAAAAATGAGAAGGTTGGATCATGATGAGACCTCCTTTCTCTTGGCTATGCCACTAAGAGCCACTACCTTGGCATGGTAACCAGCTGCTAGTAGTGTCATACCGCTACATGCCCATGGACCTAATAGGCTAGTTCGTGATGAGACTCCCTATCCTCTAACTAGGTCTCATGTTATTATTTTTACGGGTCCCTCTATTTCTTACTGAGAAGATACTTATTTCTTTCTCAGGGATCCCTGGGTGAAGAATCTCAAGGTTTCATTCATTGGATTATATCCTTTGCTAGCTACTTTTACCCTCTGGGCCTTTAGCCTCTTCTTCTCACAAGGTAAGGTACAACCCTTAAATATTTGGCCAACCCAATGCATGGACCATTGTAATGGGATGGATGAGTGGGAGAAAGATGGAAAGTGGTAAGTATGGTGGGAGTGGACGATGTCTTCTCATGAATCCCCCCAGTGGCAACTCAAAACCTATGGGTGCCAACTTACTAGGGAATCATGTCATTCCCCCTAGATATGTTCATGTGGGTAGGTATAATATCCAAGCACCCGTTAGAAACAAAAATAATTGAATGTACATATTCAAAGGTTTTGAGGATCAGAGTGACACATACCATGATACCTAGACTCATTACCTCATGGAGCAAGATCCATTTATGTTACATGACTAGACCAAGGTGACAGATGTTGCTGCTACTGTCAAAGTGGAGGCACTAAAGAATGAAAATATGGGCCCTCTAGGGCCATGCTTAAGTCGATATGGCTCTTGTTTCTCCATGTCTAGGACCTGTGGGCCTCGAGACCTAATATCCTTAGTTATCCCTAAAATGGGGGATAACATCTGGCTCCAACTCAGGGACATGTACTCACCATAGAGTGCATGAGAACATCAACATCTCTTGGCATAACCTATGACCTTATTGATCTCAACATAAAGTTGTTAGAATCATTTAGGGTGGTGATATCACCCCCGACTCATATATCATAAAAATGAAAGGAAGCATATATAAAAATGTGAATACAAACTATTCTAACATGAAATGCAAATGGTATATACAATAACTGCAAATGACTACTTACCTGCACTTACCTGTGAATTCAAGTCCCCCCACCTTGGTGGGGTTTGAGAAGGTTCTCGCTGACTAGTAATGGATGCCTTCGTCCTTCCAATTTAGATAGGTAATAATAATCATCAACTGACTTTCTTCCAACTCTGAAAGTTCCAAGCCAAAATTGAGTACTTCCTTTGACATTAATAGGCTCGCCTTTCTTGGCATCCCACATCCATACTATGTCCCCCTCCATGTAATCCCTGATTTTGAATTTGGTTGTTTCCTGAACAACCCTGGTGTATTGTGCAGAGGGAGGAGGGTGGGATTTTGCTGTGAAGACTTCTTGTTGGGATGGCCAAATCAATACATCGCTTTCTCCCTTTTTTAGTAAATTTATAGCCCCCACTTCCTTGTATTTATACTTGTCTAGGAGTTGTTGGTAATGTTCTCTCTTGGGCCATTGTATCTGATCAAAATATTCCTTTTTTGCAAAGGGATTATCATCAAGAGAAAATTAAGGAAGACTTTCCATGATTTGTTCATGTTCTTTATCATCTTTGATGGGGTCACTAATTTATTGCACATGGGTTCTTGTCATTGGAAAATTTGGGAGATGGCCTATTTTTCCATTGTTCAAAGGTACATTGACATAGGTGAGGTCCATCTCAAGAGTGCCTCCCAGCATTGAAGAAATTTTTCTAGACAATAACATCCCCCACACATATGGGATGTCTGCCACCACCATATTAATATGGATTACTCTTTCGGGGTATTTTTCAAGTCATACTTCCACATTTTCAATTACCCCATGTGTGGGTATGGATCTAGACTCAAATACACACACGTTTATGTAAGGTCGTGTGAATTTTAGGCCCAATCATTGCATGACCTTGAGATACATAATGTTAGCACCGACCCCTGAATCCAACATGCAAGTGTTCAGGCTCTTGTTATTCATCAGTAAGGTCATGAAGAAAGGTGGGTTTTCATCATACTAGACCCTAAAGTGATCATATGGTAACATGATAGGGGGGTCAATTGGTCCATCTGATCCCTTGAAGAAATTCTCAAACATTTCCTTAATAGATGGTACCTTGATGACTTCTCTTAAGGGGATAGTCATGTGCATCTTGGATAGCGCCACTTCAAAGTAAAAGTTTAAGTCCACTCTTTCATTTTTGGAAGGGTTTCTAAGAAGGATAACGTCCAAAGGTGGAGGATTTTTTTGGGATATTGCATGATTTGTAGAGAGAGGTTGGTTTATATTCTTTTGTCTATACACCTGAAATTCTTGTTTCTTCAACTCCTCTTTTGATTCCTGGTACAAGTTGTTTATTACTTCCATTCTAGCCTTCCTGGTTGTTTGTTTTATGCCCTATCGATGTTACTTAGGGGTGATATTGAGTAAAATCTAGGATACCTATCTAACATGGCCCACTATTTTTACTTGGTCATGGATTTCATTATTGTAGGGACATTCATGCTCCCAGTGTGCTTCACTACACTGCAAACACCAATAATTTTCATCCACGATGTTTGTAGGAGCTAAACTATTATTAACCTCTTGATCATTATTTGGTCTATAAAATTGGTTCCCCTTTTGGAATTGGCCTTTATATGGGACCCTGGATGCTTGATGTTGGGCTCTTTCTAGGTTGACAATCCTATTCATCATTTGTTCTTGGTTTTTCGTCATGCCATCCATGGTCATCTCCAATTTTTCCAAGCTAGCACAAATATCTGAGGAAGGCTCAGCATTGTGGAATATCTTGGGTTTACTGTCCATTTTGACCCTTGGAGGTTTTCCTCAATCTTCGTAGCTAATTATTGTGCTTCTCAGATCATTTGGGGGTTTTTATCCCTGAGGAGATACCCTAGTTGACTAGTAAAAGCTTCGGTGTACATGTAAACAAGGAAATTATTAGTTGGATGATGACTCATAGGGATCGTCTACAACAGGGTTTCAAACCTAGTGTAGAATTCTCTAATGGTCTCATTCTATTGTTTCCAAAGGGTATTCATCCTGGTTAATAGCATATTGGAGTCTTCCTCGATACTCCATATTTTGAGAAATGCCTCTTCTAATTTATCCATGAATTTAATACTTCCATCAGGAAGACTATTGTACCAATGTCTTGAAGCATCAAGGAGGGTAGCAGAGAAGAGTTTCATGAACAAGTATTCAACATCATCACTAATGGGGTGAAGCTGAAAAAATGCCCAAAAGTTTCTCATATTCTCCTCGGCACTGACTACATCAGTATCAGTGAAATTAGGAAACCACTTCTCATACTTGGGGGGCATTTGACTAGGGTAGCCTAGTATAGTTGTCATGTCTAGTGGTTTGAAAATATTGGATGACCATTGTCTTTGGTTATTGGTCTGAGTTAGGATGTTGGTCTTAGTTCCCATGCTAGAAATCGTGTTTAAAGGAAGACTTCCTCCAAAGAGTGATTTTACTACAAGAGAGTTTCAGAGAAGGTTTATTTTAAAGGATTGAGGAGGTTTATTGTACCTCCTTTTGGATTGTGGAGTCGCCAGATAATATTCTTGAAATTATCAAAGAGATAAGGGAATCACCCTTAGTGGAGTCACCAGGTAAGCTTGCAAGGTAAATATTCTTGAGGAAAGACTTACCAAAATGTGTCATCTTCGAGGAGAAATGACTCAGTGTTCCCCGACAATGGTGCCAAAATATTATCGCGCAATTTATAATTTGATGGAAAGGAAAGGTAAATGAAGACAAATTGACGTATCGAGAGACTATCATATCACTATCACCTCAATAGGATATCTCTTTCTATTTAGGGTGGTAGACCCAGGGGAGACATCCCCAGTGACCTGGGGTTTAGAGAAGTCAAAGGATAAACACCAAGTAAAATTTTTCCTCTCACAATTCGCCATTGGTTAGAAAGTTCGGCTAAATAACCAATAAAGAGATAATAATAACAGAAGTGTACATGTCTAGAACAAAGAAACATAAAACGATATTTGCAAGAGCACTTGCTAGTTAGTACTTCATATAATTAGAGACTTTCTTAACAAGTGCAATTGGATAATATATTAGTGAATTAAATGAAAATGTATAGCAATAATAATCATAAGACAAGACTTCACAATAAATTCTTTATAAAAGCTTCAGAATGAGCAAGAATGATTAATCATCAATGTCATAACACCAACTTTCATCAGAAGAAAATAAGGCTATGCATTAGTCAATCTTTTCAATTGCTTAAAGAAGATTTAAATTTTGCAAAATATGACTATAACTCAAATGAATAATAGAAGCAATAAGTTTAGCAGGTCAATCTAAACTAGGGTTAGAAGGTGTTAGTATTTGCTCAAAGATTTGGATGTTTGAAAGTTGTGATCAAAACACTCAAGAGAGATCTTAGAATAGTGTATTAATAGAGAAAATGGATTCAAAAGTGGGTGCAAGAATTGAAGGAGCAAGATGATAATAATAGAGGCAAAGACAAGAGGAATTTGATGGATGAAGTGTTGGTAAGCCAAGGCTTCAACCACCAAACCCTAGGGTAAAACGACTACTAAGGTGTAGGTAACCCTAGGCCTTAGTAGGTCTTCCTCCTTCTTTAACTCAATGATAAAAGTAAAAAAAATGGCTAGGGTGAAGAACAAGTGCTAGGGTGTTGCAATGGCAAGGCCCTAGTAATGGATTAAAAAGAAAATGGCTCCTTGACACCATCTAGTAGGTATATAGCAATTAGAGGAAGGACAATAACATGTGCTTGATCCCTAGGGTTTGAGCTAGCAATTTCATAAATTAATAGAATGTAAAGTAAAACACCATAACCATTCAAGTAAGAGAAGAATTACAAAAATTTACTCACATTCACCATGTATCATCAATGCAAAACCCTAGTTGTAGACTTTCCACCAAGAAAAAATCCAATTACACCAAAAATAGCCCTCCTTCAACAAGTGTCCACTAGAATTTTAGCGAATAAACCCTAATGAGGGCTCAAATTTCAGACCTCACACAAGTGTGAGTGAAAGATCCTGGCAAAAAAGAGAGTTTTATCTCTCTACTTGTATCATACCAATGACCTTAATTTTACATTAGGTCAAAAAAGGCCGACATGGCCAAATTTACATCAAAATATTATTTTACACTAAATGTCATAATTAAAGCCCTAAATTACGAATAAATGATGACGTGATGCCCTTTTAGGGTGATTCTGGGCCCTTTTAGGGAAACGTTGGCTTCCTGGAGAAAAATGTTAGGCCTTCTTGGGCCTCAGGAACCTACCACAAGTGTCGCTTGGCACATAACTGCCTCCCAAAACTGCCACAAGCACTGGATGACATCATGGGTGTTCTAGGTGACATCATCGCCCTTCCAAGGCATACTTCCTAGTGGAAAGGGAACAAATCGCTTGGGTACGGGTTTGCCAAGCTACCTCTGGTGGAACGTCCTCCTCTTCTCTGGTGCAAATCCTCTGATTTCTCTTTGCCCCCTATTGGGGTATCAACATCCATCTGCTGGGCTTTCAACCCCATGGAGGTACGAAATAATCATCTCCCCATGTGTACCTATCCATAATGGTACATTTCCATCGGGTATGATCCTGAAACATCAACATATATGCCCTCCATGGGCTCATAATTCACAAATGCCATAGCAATGTCAAGCACATATAATCATCAAGTTATTAAACATGTGGATAAAACCCCTTTTACCCAGAGAAGTGTTCAAAGACATTATACTAATATACAAGCCTATTTTTGAGGAAATGATAGGAAGTCCTATTAGGCTATTGCTCACTGGATGTGGGATTTTTCTGAGAGAGATCAAATCTAAGTCATGTGAGTGGATGAAGTGGTAAGGGATGTCTGGGCAAGGGGTGTAGTGATAGCAGGGAAATGTATGGCTTACCTGTGGGTGCCTCTATAGAGGGTGAGAGGTACTTGTCATGGATGCAAATGTTTCCAATCCCATTCATTCCTTTTTCTCTCTATTATTATTGCTTTTTTCTTTCAAGAATAGAGTTTAGGGGACGCTGCCTTGGTGTGGTGACCAGTGGTGGAAATGTTACCCACAAGCATTTCATGTAAATGAGAAGGTTGTCTCATGATGAGACCCCCTTTCTCTTGGTTATGCCACTAAGAAACACTACCCTGGAGTGGTGACCAACTTCTAGTAGTGTCATACTCTTACATGCACAAGGATCTAATAGGTTGGCTCGTGATGAGACCCCCTATCCTCTAACTAGGTCTTATCTTATTATTTTCATGGGTCCCTCTGTTTCTTGTCGAGAATATTTTAACTGCTTTCTCGAGGATACCTGGGTGAAGCATCTCAAGGTTTCATTATTTGGCTTCTATCTTTTTCCATATACTTTTACCCTCTGGTCCTTTAGCCCCTTCTTCCCACAAGGTAAGGTACAACCCTTAAATATTTTTCCAACCGAATGCCTGGACTAGTGTAATGGGATTGATGAGCGGGAGAAAGATGGAAAGTGGTAAGTATGGTGGGAGAGGATGATGGCTTCTCATGAATCCCCCTAGTGGAAAATCAAAACCTATGGGCACCATCTTACCAGGGCATCCTGTCATTCCCCCCAAATATGGTCAAGTGGGTAGGTATAATATTCAAGCACCTGTTAGAAACAAAAATAAATGAATGCACATATTATAAGGTTTTGAGGGTGAGAGTGACACATACCATGATACTTGGACTCATTACCTCATGGAGAAAGATCCATTTCTACTACAGGACCAGGCCGAGGTGATGGATGTTGTTGCTGCTGACAAAGTGGAGGTGCTGAAGAATGAAAAGATGGGCCCTCCAGGGCCATGCTCAAGTCAATCTAGCTTTGGGTACTCCATGTCTAGGACTTGTGGGCCTCGAGACATAATCTCCTTAGTTATCCCTAAAATGGGAAATAACAGAAGGAACTTGAGATCATTTGTACTCACTCACTTCACTCACTCTCTCAAGTATAGCACAAGTTTGGAGTTGCAGCTACAAGAATGGAAGGTGGATATTCTGGGGTGATTCTTGGTCTCTCTATCTAGAATAATATATGTGCCTTACCTTCTAGTATCTCTTGGTGGTATTCTTACTGACATTCTTGGTGTTATTCTGATATTCTTGGTAATTGAAACTACAAATGTTGCAATTGAGTATTGTTCTTGTTCTGTGGTTTTGGGACTTTCTGTCTTGTGTGATATGTTTGGAGAAAGATGCACTCTCTTGGTCATTTGTTGGTTTTAGTGTTTCTTTCATAATCATTCTATCTATAAAAATGTTAAGGTGCTCGGGGGTGAATGCATGCCTATGGTTAGGTGACAATATTGTGATATTGTGTATGGTTAAATAAAAACATCGAAATATTCTAACAAGTGCCACCAATAAGATTTCACAGAGACTACCTACCGTTATGGATGGAAAATGCACTACTTGTCAATGTACCAGCCATGGGAAGTACCCATTGATGATATCACTAGTTACAACTGGTGTAATTAGTGATGAAGATATGCTGGAGAATATTTCCAACCTTAATTTTATGGACCATGATATCACAAATGCACATAAATTTACCGAGTTGGATAGGGAGCAATATTTGTGCACTAGGAGCATCCTAGAAACATGAGTAATCTTTCTCGAGCCATAGGAGTGGGAATCAAGGTTGCAGAAGAAAAGAATATTGAACCTATTGGAAATTATTCATTTTGGGTGGAGTACAGAAATTAATGCATGCATGAAGGTATTGTTAAGTTGTGTTCATGGGGAGGACACTGATCAAGGGATCAAATTTTGCTCAAAAATTCAAAGTGCTTGGAATCACTTCAAACCAGACGAGAATGTAGGCCTTGTCATTGTGAACCCAACGCAACTCATTTCATGTCAAACGGATGTCAGGAGCAAGAGATATTGCAATCTGTTCATAAATTCAAACATGCAAAAAAAAGGACGCTGATTGTACAGTCTATACAGTCCGTACAGGCTGACCTGGTAGAGCCGTACAACTGTACGTATGGTGATGTGGCAGATTCTAGTTGGCATACATTGGATGAATCCTGTGTCGACACGTGGAAGTTTTCTGGTCAATGATTGGGTGCCACGTGGCAGCCCATGGCTGCCACGTGGCACCCAATCATTAACCAGAAAACTTCCACGTGTCGACACAGGATTCATCCAACGTCTGCCAACCAGAATCTACCACATCACCATACATATGGTTGTATGGCTCACATGGCACATGGCCCAGTCATGGGCTACCACGTGGCACCATGGTATTGGTTGATTGTTATATGTAAAATGTATTGGAGTCCATGGGGTTCGACCCTCGGACCTCCCCACCGCATAAGTATTCATAACATCCGCCCGACCATTGCACCACCGCTTGATTCTTATTATGTATGTGGGTTTTATTGTATTTAAAGTCAAGTTTTGTGCCCGTTTGCAGGGGGGTTGGGTCGGGACTTAGCCCTGGCCTGTGGTCATTTGTTTTGCATATGCCCATACTATATACCATAACCAACGGTTGGTGTGGGGTTTTAAAGTTTGTAAATGTTAAAACCATGGCTCCATTGTATATGCTATGTGACCCATTATTTATGCATGTGGGAATTTTAAAAGTGGTTTAAACTGTTTAAAAACCGACCCGCCATGTGTCATTACATCATTCGGTTATAAAACAGATCCCTTTTCATTATAGCGCGAGGTCATGTTATGACCCATATGCCCGAGGTGCTAGGTGGTTAGGGGCTGGCATGCCCTTAACCATCCTACGGTTTGCACCATTGGCACAGTTGCACCTGGTGCTGGGTTTTCGCGCTATTTATTGTGTGTGTGCCAGGTTCAATTGACAAGGGTGGAATTTGTAGATGCAGAGACAACAAGCTTGAAGGGGGAGACTTCCAGGAGGCCTAACTTCTTCGTTTTTGGACCGATTGAGGTGCCGAAAGAGCCCAGACAGGGGTTTTTGGATGATCTGAATCCATTGGAGCAGTCGATTTGTCAGTTTGAGCATTGTAAGACATGTTTTTGAGCACTTTTGAGCAATTAATAATAATAATCCATTGGAAGCTGGAGCAGGAGATGTAGCCCAAGAGAGGGGTGAACTCCTTTATCAATTGTTGTGTTTATGTGCTTATGTTCATTTATTATCCTATTTTCCATGTGTAATTTGCATGAATAATCCCTTAATCTATGTGTTGCAAACTGATCCATTTGCTTTAAACACATAACATTTACATTGCAATAATTTCAAATATTTCAAGTCTTCTTCATTTTTAGATCAAGTTGGTATCAGAGCACTGGTTTTTGAAGACTTGATTGTTTGCAAGTTTTGTTTCTGATGCTCACAAGGTTGAAACTCACAAGAGGAGAAGGTCAACTTGTGGAGCCAAGTTCT
>ML803522.1:21681-36054 GCA_009831015.1 Picea engelmannii
CCAAACACTACACCAACATATCCAAGGAGGGCCGCACCATAAACCAACCAGAAACTCATACCAAGGAGGCCGCACCTAAACTCAACAAGAGACATTAAGGAGGCCACAACAGATCACATCAAGAGAAGATTGAACTAAGGAGGCCATACCACTACAACAACATATCCAAGGAGGGCCGCGCCATAAACCAACCAGAAAATGGGAGCCGCAACGAGAAACTCATCCCAAGACTTAGCTTGGAGGAAGTGGAAAAATGAATGTAATCGTGAGAGGAGAGGTCTCTCCCTTTTATAGTTTAGGTAGGCAGATTATGGTTAGTAAAATAGCCCTAATTTTAGGGTTAGGTTAAAAACCCAAAAATTAAACAATTAAAGTAATCAAATTAAAATAATTAATATTTTAATCATAAAATATTAATTAGAATAGTCAACAAGTCAAGGTGGCTAGCAAAGACTCAAACCACATAAACAAAGGAGGACGTAACCCAAGCAAGGGTTTGCAACAACAACAAGACAAAGTCAAAGAAGGGGGTTCTTCTTCAATGGCAAAATGTCCACATCAGTCTCATGATAACTTATAAGTTTTTATCATCCCAGCATAAGAGGAAGTCAATGATGTGATCATGTTCTTCTTCTTAACTGCTCCTAGGTCTCATGGATGATCAAGGGAGAGAAGAAGATCACACATCATCTCGACTTGGTATTTGACGCAAGAGCTGCCTGGTCCTAGACCAGGATACCCTAGAACGTGTTTGGGGGCTCTAGATCACCACTAGGGTCTTATCCACCAAGGTACACAACCAAGGATCAATCCAAGCACTGAGCAAGGATTCCCTGGAACACATCTAGGGGCCCGTTGACCGCCTATTCAACTAGGGGGTCAACTCCATGTACCATGAAGATATGCATCATCATATGCTACCAAGTCAGAGACTTTTTGGTTCTACAAGGCATTTTTGGCCTCCAACATATATTTTTGTAATTGGAATTTCGGCTCCCCTGCGTGGGATAATAATGTAATAGGTCTGCATGGATCATAGCTAGGTCAGTTACCTTAGGATTTCTTCATTAGGAGAGTTCCTTTCACCGAGTGTTTTTTTCCTCAGTTTATTAATTTGGCCTAACCAACCTTATTAATTTCCCTTGAGTTTTTCACTCCCACGAATAATTCCTCTCAAGTGGTGAAAGGCGTTCTAATGGATTCATCCTCTGGTAGCTAGTGTTTAGGAATGATGTAAATAACCATGTAAGACATCTCAAGAAGTTTCGCAGAATTCCATCGAGTCTAGATAGGTTTTTTTTAATTAATTAAAATTTCCTAAGGTTGGGTAATTTAATTAATTATTTTTTAATTATTTTTTGATAAATATTGTAAAAACTAGGTCCTTGGGCTTTTGATAGGGGTATTTGTGCTCAAAAGAAATGGAATGCGACCCCCTACACCCTTGGACCAAGTTTCAGCTTAGTCGGACAACTTTTGCTAGGTGTTTGTCCATAGGGACTCTTAGTCAGTCAAAACAACAATTTTAATTGCTAAGTCATGAATAGAAAAAATGTCATTTTTGTAATTTTTGAGGAAATGGATTAAAGTAAAGGTGGAGAATGATGAGAAAGACCTTTCCTAACCTACCCAACCATCTACCCAACCTTTTCACACCCACTAAGCTCACTACCCACTCATACCCTCATGCTCCTAGGGGGATTTGTGCCCCTCTTCGATGATATAACATTGTAACTTTGTTTTAATTGGTGTGTGGGCCCCTCTCTCAAGTGGTGCGCCCTTCCTAGCCTCCCACGTCATCTCTAGAGTGTGTCCCACCCACTCCACCTCACCAATTCATGTCTAAACCCTAAAGTTGTGCCCTCCCTCCTTGAGATCTCCATTTTAGCTTGGGTTTTGACACTTGGCAATGATCCAAGAGGGGTCACTTTGCCTCTCAAGGTATAAATAGAACCCGTCCCTCACTCATTTCCTCACCATCGCTTGAGTAATGTTATGCTACCATTTTCTTGCCCCATCTCTCTCTCATTGTTCATCTTGCTTCCATTCCATTTTGCTCTTGGGGAGCTTGGAGCAATTAGTTGTTGCAACCTCTCCCTTTGATAATAAGAAAGGCTTTGGAGGATCTTGGAGTACAAGATTATGTCTTGGTGTTCCATGCATATGAGATGATTTGTTCATTTGGGTATTTTTGTGGAATATTGAGTAGATCTTTGAGTAAATTAGTTTGCTTAGATAGGTTAGGCAATAGTGTAGTTGCTGGCCTAAATGTGTTGGATAGCTAATGATATAAATTAGTTTATGTTGTTTTTTTATGCAACCCATTATCTACTCTCGTCTCACATTTTGTTCAAAGTTTGCAGGTTGTTTCAAGAGCTTTGTTGGGATAGCTTCAAGCAAGAATCTACCCTCATAGCTCACTAAAACTTCATAGCTTTTCCCTTTCCATTTTCTGTTATATACATGCTTTAGATTTTGGTTGCTAACACTCTTAGATAGGTCAATACATTCATATAATTTTCTGATATTTGTATGCAGAAAATTTCTGTTGAAAAACATAAATTTTCTTAACTTTTTTGGGTGTGTTGCAGCATTTCCAGCAAGCAATAGCTTGCTGGATTTTGCAGGTTCTCGCTAGGTTAAGGGGTTATGTTGTCCATTTTCAGTCACAACACACTCAAAAGACCCCCCTTTTGATTGGGTAACAACCCTCCATCTTTTCTCTATCTTTCCAAACATTGTAAGCAAGCCCAAAGGGGGTCCCCAAGTAGCTTGCCTTCTCTTTTATTTTCTGTTATTGTAATTATTGTTAGTGCCTACTTCTTGGTGTAAGTTTGGCAAAGCCAACACCCAAAATCGTGAGGCTAGGGTGTATATTTAATTTTCTGCATTCTTTATTTTTTTTGCCCCACTTTTCATTAGGACAAGGTTGTGTGGCTAGGATTGCTTTAGTTTAGTTGTTTCATTTCCAACCCCCTCGTGCCATTGAGAGTGGTTTGTATTTCTTACTTTCCATTTCAAGTTTTACTTCTTTTCGCCTACACCTTGGATGTGAAGTTGGCGTAGCCAACCCATAATATAGTATGGCTAGTTTAGTTGTGTATTTATGATATGTTCATGTTCATGGTTTAAAATTATCTAGTATTAGATCTCACACACAAGTAAATGCTAGCTTAAGCCCATGGAGGCATAGGATTAATCTTGTGCTTTGATATTTCCTTACTTGCAAGTTTTTGGTTCTTAAGCACTCATCTTTCATATTTGCAAGCAAACATGGGCATGTTAATGGTGTAAATCAATCCTCTTTCATTTCAACAAGTTATTTCAAGTTCTTATGTGCTTTCATGCAATGATCTAATGATTTAGAACTTCATTTGTGGCCACTGACAACTTTAACATTTCGGTTTTGGCACTTTTTCACACTTTTTGGGAAAGTAAAACTTATTTTTACACACCTAATCACCCAAATTTACTTAGTCCATAGGTATAACAATAAACTAGACTTAATAGGGCACCTCTACTGACCCAACTTTGCCATTTAAACGAGGACTAGAGGAAGCAACGAAAGGTGGTAGGTCGGGGACGGTCTCGTGGCGCTCAATGTCCTTTCCGGGAGTACTCTTTTCCCTTGGGCTCGCTTGTGGAGCTAGGGTAGGCCTTGTTGCCATACTTCTTGAGCACCCAACAGTTACTTGGTACAAGCGGGGGGAGTATTGGGTTGACACTTAGCTAGGATTCACCCTTAACTAAAAAACTTAATCAATCCTTAATCCACTTCAACTTTGGGCATTAATCGGATATACCTTTGTGGTCTATATTTAACGTTGCAAGCACTTTACTTTCATATTTCACATTTCATTGCAAGCTTATCTTATGGTTGTGGATTAATTGCTAAGTAATCTTATTGTGCTTTTGGACATTTTTCCTTCAAAGTATTTCTCTTTTCAGTAATTTGGCGTGTTTATGGTGTGATCCCTCAAGAAGTTGTGCATCCCTTGGAGGCACTATTTTGTTGGGTCTTGAGTGATTCTTATGTGCCATTGGAAGCAGTCCAATAGAGCAGTGCATCCCTCGAGGAGACACTCTATTGAGAGCATGTTTGGCTTGTTGTGTTGATGAATGCATCCATTTGAATATCTTTAAATTCCTACACATACAAGCAATTGTTAGTTAGTGTCTTGTATCTTTGCATTTCTATATCTTGTATCCATTGTATCTTTTGTTTAGTATAACCTTGTTGTAACCTTTAGATATTTTTTGTTGTACTTTTTGTATCTAGTTTGTATCTGATCTTGTTGTAATCTTTGTAATCTTTGTAACTATTGTGTAATCTAAAAACCCCCAAACTATAGTTGACCTCTTTGCCCAATATTAGGCACTAGTCTTAGTTGTCTTAGGAAAAGGTTTGATTGCCATCTTATATTGTTGCACATTTTATTGTTGCCTTTGCATCATAGGCTAGATTTCCCCCCCCCAACCTTTAAACTAATTAAAACCAACTCCTAGAACTTAAACTCTAAATCTCATCTAGAAACTAGGGTCTACCCCCCTTGGCTTCCCTAGGAGTAAGCCTAGACAGAAGAGGTTCAAGTCAAAGTGACAGCGTGGGCTTTGAACCTAGGCATTGTGCCTCCAAGGACACACCTTATCTCACGTTTGCAAGTGTGTATAAGGACGACAACAGGGCCCTAGAACACATCTAGGGACTTATATCATTAAACTGCTTGGTCCTTGACCAAGAACCCCAACAATACACTAGGGGCCCTCACTAGGGCCTTTTGCCATGGCTCTAACTGCTTGGTCCCAGACCAAGAACCCCAGGAGTGTACTGGGGTCCTAGATCTCAGCTAGGGTCTTTTCCATCCTCTCGGAGAATGGCTCTTGCAGCTGCATTAATTTTAATAATTGTCCTTAACATCTTATCCTTATCTAGATTTTCCTTGCAACTTATCTTTATCCATAATTGTTACACTCTGTAAAATATTTTATCTTCATTCTAAAAATAAATATCTTTAATGATAGGTAATCTTTATGCACTTGCCTTCCTACACTTATGCATTTATTTCATAAACTCATCTTCATGTGCAGCACATTTTCTGCTCTTGAACATGATGCTTATTAGAATCTTGTACCTACAAACATTTGTGTACTGTAGTTTATGTTTGTCATTAGTCTCTGTGTTCTAAACTTTTGTGGCAATGAATGTGCAGAGGACAGGCTTCCTCCAAAGGGAGTGTTCAAGAATAAGTTGGAGTGGTGGGACAAATGGCATAATACTGTTTTACATGCTGCTGAAAGTGCGAACATTAAGGATATTGCAAAGGCCACACTTGAGATTGCTCTCCAAATGAAGAAAAACATCACAACTACCTGGTGGCTCTCTAATGTGAGTCTGCAACAATTGTGTTCTGTATCATCTTTTGCTTAGGTGTAATTTGGAATATCTATTTTGTGAAGTAGGATCAAATACTGATAATCATGCTTCCCACCTTTCAAACTTCAAAATTAGGGCAGTTGGAATCAAATATATTACATCTCACTGCCCACCGATGGCATTTGCAAATGTGCAACTCAATGATGTGCTTGTTTCTCCTTACAGTATTTCTCAACTTCTCTTTCTTGGGACATCTGAACTCTTTCAATGAACAATTTGATGTGATGATATGAAGACAATGTTATGTATTCTGATAGTTCTATCAAAGACAATCTAGTAAATGCTTGAATACCTTTGTTTTTGTCAGCTCTAGTAAGCCTGCAGAAAAGGAAATCCTGAATTTAGGTGATATTCTGTATCAGCTGACTTTAGCCTAGATACACATTCTTGGCTGGTGAGAAATGCAGTGGTGATGAAGTTTTGCCCTGAAGTGTTATTTTGGTGTATTGATCAAATATTAAATCTGAGTTTGTACCTTCATTATTTTAGTCAAGACTCAAGATAAACGAGCTAGCTTTACTTGAATATAATAAATCGTTTGTTGTGTATTTATACATTTTGGTTATCATTCTGTAAATTGAAAACCTGAATCAGCATAGCTATTATATACATGGGGATATGGTTCATAATTGTGGGCACAAACTGCATTTAATTGGATGCCATAACAATAACAAAGTGCACACACATGTGAAACCCCTATCCCCATGTTCTTGTTATCGTTCTGTAAATTGAAAATCTCCAGGAGGATATCTGTTATAAACATGGGGCTAGGGTTCATAAATGTGAGCACAAACTGCTTTGAACTGCATTCATGACAATAACAAAGTGCACATACACAAGGAACGATCATATAAATAGAAAACTATTACCCACAAAAGAGGCATGCTAAAACATTTTAGATGATGCAAAACCATGTTCAAGAGTAAATTCAACATAAACAGTCTATCCTTGCCAACAGCCATCTTCCTCAGGACTCTTTGAGTTCCAGTTCCAAGCTGATTAGAAATGGCAGGTGTGAGGGAATTTTTACCTCTTACAAATTGGACCAAAATTTGTTTTGATCTATGACATAAGATTATGAGTCTTTGTTACATGATAACTTCCATCTATAATTATTGTAGTTTGATTGTATCTTGTAATCCTTTTTTGAGATTCTGTGTAACAAATGATATATAATTTTGACATTAAGTGCATTTAATGGGTATTATATCTTGTACATGCAGATAATTCTTGAGAGATTTTCTAGAATTTTCTTGATCACTATCTCTTTGTATGTGGACATGGGCAGATGGAAACATGAATGTGAATATGCTATCCTAGGTTGTATGCCAGTGTGCTTTGTTTTGTGTTCAGATCATTGTTCTTGTGAATGGCTGTAAATATATTCCTCTGTAGTGATATAGTACCAGTTAATGTCAAAATCCAACCATCTTTCCAAGTGATTATGTATGCCTAGACTCTTGTCATCTTACTCATAAATGCTTTTGGACTGGATTGCGGGGGTATCCAAGATCTTGATCATTGGCACTGTCTTGGCAATTCTTGGTAGCTGGCTGCCTCTCTATGGCAGGGCCTTTAGTAGAATTGCTAGGTTTGCTCATACATGTGTGAAGCTGTTCCCTTTTAGATTTTTTTGGAGTTCAAGATTCTTCTAACCTATTAATATAGTTGTACCTATATGATCAGTTGGCTTGGACATAAAAATGATGGTCAAAATCAGTAAATTGCAAAGTTTTGAATTTCAGACAATTATTGTAGTTTAATTGTATCTTGTAATCCCTTTTTGAGATTCTGTGCAACAAATGATATTGAACTTTGACATGAAGTGCATTTAATAGGTGTTATACCTTGTACATGCAGATAACTCTTTGAGACATTTTCTAGAATTTTCTCAATCACTGTCGCTTTGTATCTGGGCATGGGCAGATGGAAACATGATTCTGAATATGTTATCTTAGGTTGTATGTGAGTTTGCTTCATTTTGTGTTCAGACCTTTGTTCTTGTGAATAGTTGTGAAGATGTTTCTCCGTAGTTATAAAGTACCAGTTAATGTCAAAATCCAGCCATAGTTCTGAGTGGTCATGTGCCAAACTTTTTCTGGGACTATTTCAAAGCCATTTCAGCACACACCTTTCTTTCAGCAAGCATGCCTGCCATTTTCAATTTCTCAAGAAGGTTCTATAGAAATGATTTAGTAGTTGCTTTGGCACTCCCACTTTTTGCACTTTCATGGGATGTACTCTTTTTTGTCTCATTGACCTAATTTTGTGGTCATTTGTTGGACATGAATAAAATTATCTTATCTTGTATTTTCTTATAAGATAGTTCTCTACTTCTAAACCCATGATTTTTATGTCAGTGAATTTATTTTCTTTTTGATGAATTTACTTGCAAAGTAGACCAGGGGAAACTGATGCAACAATGCAATGTGCAGCATGTCGAGTGGAAGAAACAGTTAAAGAAAGCAAGCACACTTTCAGATATCGATTTGTTGGTGAAGGAGTTACGGATTAAGGTTGTTGATTGGTCTGCTGCAAGGCAACTCTTTGGACATGTTCAGTCACAGCATGGTTAGTTCAGAATTTAGAATGCTTTTGCTACTGTTATCCATTGAGATGCAGGTGGTCTGTAGGAAGCTATCTAGCCCTATCATTATCATTATATTATTATGGATGCGTTACACATTAACTTTATGTTTTCTGCTCTTGTTTGCATTTGCCATGCATCCTTTACTTTGTTTGATACTTGAAGTTCTTGTTTTTATTCTTTTACCAGATATGTTGTTGCATTAGGGTTTGCAGTGAGAATTATGGATCATTGGAGGTTTTATTTGATATTATCATTTAATGTATTTGTGACCATGACACCATCAGAAAAGTATATATTGCAAAATGCTTCCTATAAACGTGCTTGAGTACACCACCTATCAAAAGGTGGGATACCTTTTAGCACTTCATGGCAAATGCCACACCTGACCCTACTTGATGGCCATGATTGCCCCGTTATTTCATGGGATGAAAGATGCCACATGATCTGGTCAGGATTGAACCCTGGTTGGGTGGATATCATCACCCCATCTTGATCAATCAATCAAGTCCCCATTGGTATCAAAAAATGTATTAACACAATGCCCACAGAAAACCCTAAACCACATTTATGATCACAAATGTTGAAATATACATTTGGGAATTGGATTTTTGAAGAAGTTTGAGAAGCTAATATATGTAATTCAAATATGAAACAATTGCTGAAAAATTGTGGAAAATTATCATTCCAAACCCTCAACGAAAAATCGTGATTTTTGGGAAAAAATTACCTAAAAAAAGGCAATGCCTGAAATTTGATTTTTTTGGGTCATTTCTTTGACCTTAATTTTTGTTGGAAGCCACAACTGGCGATATTAGTTAAATAAACCACGTCATTGACATTGGAGTTGATCTAATTAGAGATGCTTATATAGCTTAGTAGCAATATCCATATGAAATAATTAATGATGGAAAGAAATAAATTTCAAAATCAATATTACAAGCTAGTCACCATGTAGAGATGCAAGCTTATGAATTCTGTTAAGATAAGACCCTAAAATTTAGAAATATGAATATTCCATTTTTTGTTTACAACTTAATAAAATCATACATTTACAACTTGTAGAAGATCATCCTTATAATAAATGGTATAATAGGCCAATTTCTGCCTCATTTCAACGCATGGTAAGCCAATTTCATCAAAATTGGTGGGTGTTGACTTGAGAAACAACCTGGTGGATGGACTTGGATCCACCAATAGCACCAAGCACTAGTATTGATGTCCTTGGTGGATCGAGGTAGAGGCCAGAGGAGGAGGTAGATGGTGCTATTGAAGATGAGGATCCTAATATAGGGGATGATTTTGATGATCTATAGTTATTTGTTGTAGCATGATGTTTTTGGACTCCAGAGTCTATTTAGGACCTTAATGTTAATGTGTTTTTTTTTTCAAATATGTACCGCACTTAGTGCAATTTTGTTCTGTTCACCCTTATAGGGTATATACATTAGTAAATTTTGCAAATTTGGTGTTTAATGGTTTGGATATATATAAACKTATTTTTATTTGTGATAAACAAAAATACAATACTCAAGTGCTCTAAGCACAGTCAAAAAAGGATCATCTAGAGATAGATCTCKATAGAATCTTTCACTATGGTAGTACATCCAAAAAGATCCACAGGCTTCATAATATCAAGTATAGTATCTATCAAGTAATTGAAAACAAAACAGTAGACTTAATAGTCCCATGCATTGACATATTACAAGTTCATTCAAAAATCATTAAATGAAAACTGTTGTAAGACCACTGTATGGCCATCTTGTATTTCTTCCAAAGAACCATAATGCTCATGTAGTTGAAGTGTCCTTCCTTTGAGAGATGATCTGCATTCTTGTTGTGCTCTCTATAAATATGAGTGTAGCTGATCCAAATAAACTGATTAGATATTACCTTTATTTGCTATGCTATTGGAAGGAGAGAATTATTTTTAACTTGAACGCTTCCTTTCATCCAGTTTATGACCATAGAAGAATCACCCATGGCCTGAAGCTTATCAATTCTTCTGTCCAGAGCAGATTTTAGTAATTAGTGTAAGGCCTTCAATTCCCCCTGATTATTTGTTCGTCTTCCTATATTACCTTTGACCTGAAATCTATTGTCTTTGAAAGATATAGAATGAAGCCAATTCCATTGATAGAATCTGGGACTTGACAAGCCCCATCAAAATCCTTAAGCTAAAGACTTGTCCACCTGTACCTCCAATAGAATTCTTTGTGGTTTAACCTTTAGAATAACCTTATAATATGCAAATAAAACATTAACCTGGGCTGCTACATGAAACCTAAGTCACCGCATTCGACGAATTTTCGCCTTGAAATTCGAAATTCGCCGATTTTCAAGGTATTTTGAATTAATTCGACTCAAACTCGTCGAACTTCAAATCAAACCCAGAACCGAGCTCGAATTCGAACTAAAACAAATTTATTAGCGAATAAATCTGATGAATGCCTTCAAACTCGGCTTTGAAATTTGATTCGGATTTTTTTTTAATCGAACCCTAAAATCAGTTTTTGCGTGGTTTTTGCCTGCTCTGCGTGGGTTTTCGTGCTCGTTTCACTCTCCCAAAGTCTAGTTGTGCAACTCTCGAGCGTGTTCCTCCCTTCACCCGACGCTATTACACAATCATGACTCACAATCTTCAGTCCACTGCCCAACTTCTTTTTCTGCCCGTGCTCTAATAGTGTCGAACTTTTGAGTCTCAGTCGACGACTTTCCACTACACAACTTTCTCTGTCGCTCGTGCCCGAGGTCTGTCGATTTCGTGACTCAGTCGGAGCTTGACGTTGCACAATGCACCTCCAGGCTCCAAGAGTCCAAACAGGTGTGCAGTGTGACGTCCGTGTGTGTTGCAACTTGTAGGCTTGTAAGTTGTAGCCACAAACCCGTTCGCCACTCCGCTCGACGAGTATTCTCACAGTTCATCGTAGGCTACAGCCACGGCCCACAGGTAATGAGGCACATTGCCAATGTCCACACATAGTTTTTGATGTCACTGTGTAACTGTGTAACGTGTGTTTTCTCCAAGTGCTGGGTCGCTAGGTCATTTTTATCTTCATTTTATTCATATATTTTTTAATTTTTTAATTTTGTACTATTTCGAATTTAATGCCGAATTTTATCACATAAATTTTTGTTGTCGAATTTTTGTCGAACTTCAAGGGCGTCGAACTCGAATTCGAATTCGAACCAGGTGACTTAGCATGAAACGTAGGCATCATCTTTTCTTCAAACAAAATAGAGTTTCTAGCTGTCTATATTCCCCATAGAACCAGAAATCGTATGGCCTTGAAGCACTTTAGATCTTGCTTAGTAAACCAAACATTAAGGCATGTATCTAAGGAGGAGACATAGAGTGAGACACCCATCAATGGTCATGTGTCTCCAGCCACAGGGCTTCTTCTATGAGAGGACGATCCATTCCTATGCCTGTAAAAGGGGTATAGGGAATCCATAGCTAGGTTCTAGATCAGTCATTGTAGATGATTCATGATGATGAGATACATTTATTATATATAGATGCAATTTTCTATTTATTAGTCTTGAATGGACAACCATTATGATTCAATATTGATAGTTGATGATTGAACTTTGATTTATCATTTGGCATCGAGTACTTCATATATATCAACCTTTTTCCCATATTTATGTGCAAGTGTGCTTATTTTATGTCGCTGTTGGTTTATATTTAAACAAATCTATGTTGTAGGAAATGCGCCCCCCCGTACCAGTTGCGTTTTTGTCTTGAAATGCTGAAACGCCTTTGAAACACACTTGAAACAGTCTGAAATGCATTTCAAGGCCCTATCATGCCTCCGTACAACTTGTTTCCAAATTTTGTTTGCCCAATTTTGCCTTAATTTTGCCTTAATTGTTTCAGCCTGTGTTTTCAAACTTGGATTCGATCAACTCAGCTTAGTTGACCACCACCCATATGGATTGGTTTAGAGGGTCGGTTTGGTACCGAACTGGTTTAGTCAGAGTTTGACTCAACCGGTTCGATACCAAACCGACCCTACTCGGTCTTGTAGCTATTGGACCCCACTGTGGTTATCTCAGCAAGAAAAATTCAATTTTTTTATAAAAACCAAAAAACCTAACTCCTAAACCCTACCAACGTCTTGCCACGGAGGACTCATTTTGCCTCACACAGTTTGACCAAAACTGCTTGCAATTAATGGTAGTGTTAAATTCTTAAAGTAAAAGGATAAAAAGGAAAGATAAAGGAAATGGCAACTTTAATTTTTAACGTTACCATTAATTGTTTTAGGATGTTTGAGAGTGGTTCAACCTCATCAGACTTCATATGGAGAAAGTAGAATTTCATATTCCATTCAAAATTCAGCAGACTTAACATTTTTCAGGATTTTAGGATTGCAACATTTTCATTGGATTCTATCACGTATGAGAGTATGGGATTGACATTTAATCAAGAGCACCAAGCCTTTTATGTACCTTGATGTTGGTGGTATTGATTATTGAACTCCTTTGTCATGGCCTTGGCAAAAATGTACCCTTCACCCAAACCAAAATCATTGATTAGGTATGTTAAGCTTTTCCAACCATATTATAAGGCTTGGATTAGGCAGTTTCATCAAAATAGGGTGGTGTTGACTGATGCCCTAGAGGATGGAGGTGGAGGCAAAGGCTAGACAAGAGGCAAAGCGTGATACTAATGATGAGAATCCCAATATAAGTGATGGTGGAACATTGCTTGTCATTTATGTTTGTCATTTAAATGTTCTTTCTTTCAAAATTTCAATAACTTTTTGGAATCATGGTTTGGAATCTTTAAAATATAATTTTTGCACTAAAATTTAAATATTTTGTATAATTTTTAGTAAACCGAGTCATTGAAATCAGATTTGTATGAGTCAATTCGAATTCTAGTTGATCCTTGACCGATTCCGAGTCCAAGTTCGAGTTTTAAAACATTGGTTTCAAGATGTTGGAGAGTGGTTCCAACCTCATTAAAATTGGGTGGTCTTAACTGATGTCCCTAGAGGCAAAGGCTAGACAAGAGGCAAAGGGGGATACTAATGATGAGGAGCCCAATATAAGTGATGGTGGAACATCGTTTGCTATTTAAACGTTCTTGCTCATTTTTTCGTAATGCTTTGTTTCAAAGTTTCGATATAGTGTGCTATTTATAAAATAGCACATTATATATATATATATATATATATATATATTGCATTTCCCCATTTCCAAGTTTTATGGGGGTCACGTTTCTAGCACATTTCCATTTCGGAAACGTGTACCTTTTTCCCCTCTCGTGCAGCTTAGAAAATAATTGAAAAAAGAGAATTTATTCTGTATTTTTTAATTCTTGTCGGGGTTTGCTTATTTTTGCTGATTTTTCTGATGTCCAGACCCTTGGTGTTTATTTTTCAATGCCCTTTTTTTCAACAATGATGTTATTTGCCTATTTTTTGAATGTTTTGTTTTACAAATAGATAAATTAATTGAAAATGAATATTTGGCTCATTTTCAACAAAATTAAATTAGTGTCTCAAAAAATTGCCGTTACTAATGTTTTACAAATCTTCATATTGAAGATCGTGATCAATAAATATTCATCCAGATGTTTGTTGTTCTATGGTCTAGACTCTAGTGGTTGAGGCAGGGCGTTGCCATGCTAAAAACCCATGTTCAAACCCTGATAAGTACAGAGCCCTGTATTATAAGTTGCTGAGTTTTGATGGGGTTCATATGAAGCATTAATTCAAAAAAAAGATTCATCAAGATTAGCGTGTTTCTAAAAAATTATATTTCTTGAAAATCATTTGCCTGAGTCTAATCTCAAGACACTGAGTTGACAAGCAAATTATGGGAGATAAGATAATTTTATTATTGTCCAACAAATGACCACAAAAGGAGGTTAATGGGAGTAAAAGGTACAGTAGCATACTTCTTGAAAGAATGCTAAAATCTGATAATCTAAGCTCAAGATTATCAACTAAACATCTAACTAATAAAGCTAATTAGCGAGTATCACTAATAGAGTTCAAGTTCTGGTTGAAGACTTTGAAGCAATTGGATATTTTCAGGTGCCATGAAGGTATAACTTGTTAGCTGAAGCTAAAGCAAATGACGGAGTGGCTAGGGGAAGGAAATTGCAGTATAAATGTGGGAGGGTATGGTTCCTCATCCCCTCCCATGATAATTATTTTTAGTTTATTAATGGAGCTTCCCAAAACATCACAAGTGTCCTGTCATGTGAGGGAAAGTATTAAGTTATGCATCCTGTGAGCCTTGTACTCTCTCATTCATTGTTGGCTGCAATGGGAATGTTTATGTCACCAATGATTTGATTGAATTTTGAATGTGGTTTAATTTTTCATTTATTGGA
>ML803522.1:52692-68404 GCA_009831015.1 Picea engelmannii
ACACCCCCACCATAGTCTTCATCATTTTATGCTTCATCTCATTGATTATATAAAGGTTTGCTAAAAGAAGTATAAGGGCATACAACCTCTTAGCTTAAACCCTAGCTAGAGAAACTTGCCTTGGGAAGTAAAAGGGCTTACACCCCCAAGGATGTAGCTTCTCTAGCTCTTTTTTTTCATGACCCCATTAACCCAATAATTAAGAGCACTAGTCATTTATTATTGCATTGGAGAAATAAAATATTGCATTGGGAAACATGATTTTTGATCATTTTTACTTTTTGCAAAGTCGATTGTATTTCTTGTGCCCTGGGCACCTCACAACTACGAGGGCGTTCCCATATAGGGGATACTTCTTGCTGCTGTTACAAAATTACATCTTCAGCCATTAGGGCTTTAAAAAACCTAACTTATTTGCTTGAATAAGTCTCTTATCAACCATTGGATTTTGCTCAAAGTTTGCACACTTATTCTCCTTGGTCCAACGCACTTTTTGGAAAAGTTTGAGGGGATTCAGTGGCTGATTTTCTTGCTGTAATACATTGAATGTTACAGCCATAAGGTTGATATAATTTGCTGCAGACAAGTGCTTACAACAACCTTATCGTTTATTCTTATAATATTGGTTTTTCATCTTGAGTTTAGCTAGTCATTTACTAGTCTTTCTCTTGCATTTTATACTTGATCTCTAGCATTTATTGAGCAACTTATAGTATCATATTGTTGCTGATATATATTGTTATCTATTGCTGCAAATTAGGGACAACAAGATTAACTTTCTGATCCAACTAACATACATCATTGCAAAGTGTCTTTTCTTGTGTCTTAGGTAGGTATTTCATCATTTGCAGGTTATTCAACATACTTGGCAACCCTTGGACCTTCCCAAGACTTTATTCCACATATTTCACTCCACTTAGAGTTGACCTATAGGGGTTTCACTTTCATTTATCTTCATCTCCTTCTCAATCTCCCTAGGGTCACTTGGATCACCTCCCTAGAGTGACCTAGTCACCTTTGAAGTGTGGGACCTACATCGAGGTGACATTGGGTGTAGGATTTCCAAGTTGTAGCACTTGCTTTGTGGTTGGGTCAGGCTTTGACCAACCCACAACTTGTGCTATAACATTTTGGCACCGTTGCCGGCCAAGGGACAAGAACCCTCCTTTCTATCTTTCATTAGGCATGAATGGCCTCTGTTTGAACAACTGCATGCTTGAATTAGGGGCCTCAACAAATGTCATATCATCGAAGGTAATGAAACGACTTGGTTTGAAGACAACCCGACCTTATGGAAATGTATGTGGTATTGATTCCAGAAAGGTCAAAGTCCTCGGGGTATGTGAGGACGTTGAGGTTTTCGTAATTGATTTTCCACATATCAACATTCTCATGGACATAGTAGTGATCGACGTTCCAGATGCTTGGGGTATGCTCTTATCTAGGAGCTGGTCCACTGCTCTTGGCATGACCCATCAACTGCTGTGACTAGTCAATGCGTATAAGTATAGCATCACATGTCATTGTGTCATTCATTGAATCATATCTTATTCATTATTTTATAAATTACTTGTCCTTATGGCTTGTGACCTATTGTCCTTATGTTGGAATTTTAGTAGATGAACTTTGTTCATTTCATAAAATGAAGATCAAACTATCATAATAGATTCAATACAGTAGGTATTGCACATATGAACCCTTTCATAAGCTCCATCTCTTAGATGTAGGATTACTGCCTTGCTTGTGCCCATTGTAACATTTTTCAAGTTCCTACCAAATCATGAACTGAGACAACTTGTCCTTTTTTATTATATTTGTAGAGAAATGCGTGTAATGTGAATGATAATATGTTAAAGCTAATTCATACTTATGATATTTATTTTGTTTTGAGCTTTTCATTACAGGTATAGCCACGACATGGCAGGAACATGATGGTGGCAAAGTTTCTGGTGCAAATTCTAGTACAGATCCTATGGAAGATGAATTAAGTCACATTACTCTTAATCAGCTTTGTTCTGTATGCCAGGTTAGATTCATGGTTGGTTTTGTATATTGTATGTTTAGCTCATTCAATATTTAAGGTTTTACATTTTGTAAGTGAACTTAAAAAGTAGCAAACCATCTCTAAATTGTTTGATTTTTGATGCATCTTTATATCTTTGATTTGTTAATCCTGATGTTGCTGTAAAGTTATGAAACTTGGTTAAGCGTTTTTGTTTGCTTTTCAGTCTGGAGGGGCAGACAGTCTTTTACTTCTATGCGATGGAAAGGATTGCTTTCATTCTTTCCACACATTTTGCTTACAACCTCCTTTGTTGACGATCCCCGATGGAGATTGGGTTTGCCCTTATTGCACGGAGTCATCATCTGTGAACTTCAAAAGGTCCAACAAGGGTGGTAATCTTTACCCTCCAAAGAAAATTGAAAAGATCATAGGTCGAAGGCAGGTCCAAGTTGGAACTGAGCTAAAAGACGTACAACTTGAGTATTTAGTGAAATGGGTCTCTCTTTCTCACCATCATGATACCTGGGTATGTGCTCCTATATTCATTTTATTCTCAAAATATGAGTGTATTTAAAAGTTTATATTCATGGATTAGACATGTTAATTTTCAAGGTTGTCTGATTGCTCTGTATACGTATTTTCTACTCGTCTATAAAAGTTATCTACAAATGTTTATCTTGCAGCAATATTAATAATCTAGGTTGTAGAAATGTCCTTTACCTATATCTCTCTTGATCGATTGGAGATTCTTTGCACAAGGTGGTCCAATAAAATTTAGAATGACAAACACTAGTCACTAGATCTATATAAGAGACTACTTCATAAGTACCATAAATTAATATACAATCTGATGTGCCATTTTATTTGACAATCATTTGTCATTTCATTATGAGCAAAACGATGAAAGGTCGGTCTCTTTCTAGGATGTTCAAGACAGAAGTTGATAAACAGAATTTGATATTTAGTAACCCAATTTTTGTCATACGATAGAGTATGAATGGAAACATTTCCTAATCTATGAAAGTTGAAAGTTGAAACTGCCGTTGAAAGTTGAAACTGCCACAACTGTATGAAGGATTGGTAAACTGCCTTTTGTATCCCAATGGAAAGTTCGTCACAATGGTTCCCAGTGCTTTAAATTTAATTCTTTAGTTTCCCACGAGGTTTTACTCATCGTGCCAGGTCTGGACTGATTTCCTCCTTTGTTAACTAATGTCATATTTGTCAATGGTGTATTAGATGAGACTGCTAAGCTATAGTTCCATGTATAATCGGAAATGAACTTAGGTGTGAAGCATTGACATACCTTATGGTTGTGATTTTGGTTACCAAACTATGTATGCAAAAAATTTATTGGAGAATTTCAAGGTGAATGATTGTAAGGTAACATCTACACCTAAGGAGGTTGGGCTGATTCTTTAAGCCATATATGACCCAAAACCGACCAACAAATCACTGTATAGACCATTGGTGGAGAGTCTAATCTATCTCATAGCTACTAGGCCAGACATGAGCTTTGTAGTCAACCACATTTCCAGGTTTATGACAGCCTCTAAGGCTGAGCCAAGAGAATTCTAAGATGCGTAGAGGGTATATTTGATTTTGGCATCATGTATGGTAGAGGAGAGGGTTTTTGGTTGACAGAGCAGGGCATAAGATTGGGCAGGATCATTGGATGATAGAAAATTCTTGACATGCTAGGTTTTCAATCTTGGTACATGTGTAGTTTCTTGGTGGAGTAAAAAGCAACATTCAATGGCAGTTCCTTTCTTTGTGTTAGAAACTTAGAAATAGGGAAAAGAACAAAAATAATACTTTTTGAAATTTCTGTTTACTAGATCAGTAAGCACACAACAGATCTAAATATAGATTTCTGATTAGAGGCAAATAAGGAATACAGTAGATCTGAAACAATCAATTATAGATCTGAAACAATAAATATTTCTGAGCATGAAAAACTAGTAGATCTAAACTTTAAACAAGTAAATCATAACTGAAGCAAAAACAACTGAAACTTACCTCTGAGATTTACCTCTTGAACAATGAGAGAAGAGCTTGGTACACAATTGAATGTAAACCTCTGTTATATGCTCAGATCTAGTTTAGGCTCATGGATCAACCACTTAGGGTTTGATCTCTGTCAAAGAGAACATAAGACTGTTTTGCCAAAAGAGAAACCCCAGGGAATAGGTGACAAAAACCCCAAGTAGCTTACTTAACCAGCAGCCCTTTATATCCAGCAACACAGGGATGGATCTGATGTAAGAGAGAGAAGAACACACAGTCCACAAGTCCCCTTCTCAGTAAAGGGACAGCAGACCACAAGAATCTCTTACCTGGCTGCTGGAGAAGGTAAGACAGCTATGGAAATGAGCCCAGAAAGACAGCTGCAGCACCTACTATATCCAGATCTGCATACAAAAGATGGATGGCAGCCTACAGCAGAGATGGCAGCTTAGTAGGGGCAGATCTCACACAAAAGGAGGGGCCAGCTACTAGAGCAAAACAGATCTGTGAGTTTGGGAACCTCAGCAAGTAACCATCCAGCTAGCAACATCAACGAAGGACCACCCAACGAAAGAACCATAGAACTGAGTCATGAACAGAGGCCACACAACTGAGGAAGATCACCCAGCTATGGTAGCCGCAAAACTGAGGAAGATCACACAGCTATGAAGAGGCTGCAAAAACTAAGGACTGTCACAGAGGTAGCCGCAGATTTGATGAGGAGTGAGAGTAAGTGTGTGTAGGAATAGTGAGGGTAAGGTTCTTATTTATAGTTTTAGGCTAGGGTTTAGGTTAATAAAATATTAATTAATATAATGACATTATTTAATATAAATATTAAATTAATATGTCAAATTAAACATTAATTAATATTTCTAATTTAACATTACAAAATCTCGAACACAAAATTAAAAACCCCACTCATACCCAAACTCAAAAACCAAGGGTGAAGATCAATCACGGGGTTTGGAAAGACAAGGGGTTTTCTTAGTGGAAAAACAAGTCCATATGAATCTCAAGGTGACCAATAAACTTTATCATCACTGCATAAGGGGGTACATCACACAATGTGGTCATGCCCATCTTCATAGTTTCTCCTAGGTCCCATGGACCATCCTGGGAGAGAGGAAGAGGATCACACATCAACACATCTTGGTATTACACCAAGATCTATCTGGTCAAAGACCAGGTTGCCCGAGAACACATCTGGGGTCTTATCCACCAAGGTACAAGACAGAGGATCAATCCATGCTTTAGGCATGGGTTCCCTGGAACACATCCAGGGGCCCTAGACACATCTAGGGACTTATATCAACCACCAAGGAACACATCCAAGGATCAATCCAAGCACATGGCAAGGATTCCCTGGAACACATCCAGGGGCCCTAGAATACATCTAGGGTCTTTACTGCTTGGTCCTAGACCAAGAACCCCAGTCATCTACTGGGGGCCCTCACAAGGGTCTTGCTGCTTGGTTCTAGACCAAGAACCCCAATCATCTAGTGGGGGCCCTCACAAGGATCTTTCTGCTTGGTTCTAGACCAAGAACCCCAGTCATCTACTAGGGGCCCTCACAAGGGTCTTTTTCCATGGCTCTCACTGCTTGGTCTCATACCAAGAAATCCCAGGAGTGTGCTGGGGGCCCTAGTCTACAACTAAGGTCTTTTCCATCCTCTGGAGAATGGCTCTTGCAGCTGCATTAATTTCAACACTTTGAATAAGAGTATAGGGTAGCAATGAAAACAGTTTGTGAGGCAGTTTGGTGTTAGGAGCATGCTTGTTGATTTGCCAGTAGAGCAAGCTATCGTACTATACTTCACTATGACGTTCTAAATGTTTTGAAGTTGTCAAAGATTTTTTCTTTCATTAGTGCTCGAAGAATGGAGAGATTGAGCTACAATATTGTGCAATGCAGGAGTGGAATGCAAAAATTCTCATCAACACTCTCAGTTCACATAAGTTTATCAAATTCAAAGATAAGCTTGGTGGTTTTTTCAATAAGACCATTAGGGTCTGTTGTTGAGAGTCAATACATCATAATGGTCTTAGTTAGTATTTCGTAGTTATTGATTAGGAGAACTTCATATTATAAAGTTACTCTACGTTGATGTAATAAAGTTGAGTGAATGTTAAGTTATTTAAGTCATTAGGATTTATGAGATAGTTATGGGCTAAATCACCGGACACGGGACACGAGACACGGAGGACACGAAAATATGAGTATCCAACACGGGCACGGTGACCCCCAGAAACATGACACAAAGGACATGTTATATATATATATTTGAAAAAATTATATATATGATTTTTTTTATATTACACATACAAAAATGAAATATAGACATAAATATTCATATTTTGTTAGAAATTAGAAGATTTACATGATACAAAACATGTAACATAATACATTGTAACATCAATGATGATCCAATGACAAACACTGAACACACAAGAAATTAGATGGACGAATCTCATAGCTCATGACTCGTGACTGTCAGTAGGCCTTAATGTCATAATCATCAAGATTGGCATCACTACCACTGCTCTTTCCTCCATCCTCCTCCTCCTCCCCTATATCCAATGCAATCTGTGCATTTGTTGATGTGGAGGATGACCCCTCAAGAGGATCACCATCATCAAAAGTGACTGACTCTAGCACTAGTTCATTAAGATCCAAGTTGGCTAATGCCAACTCAACATTGTTGTTCAAACCCATATCATCAGGAAACACATCCCATATCTTTTTCTTTCCCTTCAACCACTCTTTTCTCTGCTTGTATATAAGACGAAGGTTGGTGTGCACATACACCACTAAGTCACCTGACACGATGACAAAGAGAAGAGTTCAACAAAAGAGTTTATAATTGAGTGAAGGGTACATTTTTACTAGGGTCGTGACAAAAGAGTTCAACAATCAATGCCACCAACATCGAGGTACATAAAGGGCGTAAGTGTCAGACACATACTTACGCTCAGCGTGTCCTCACATATCGTGTCCGATATGTAGGATACGCGGCACAAGGGGGGGGTTTGGATGTATCATGTGACTTAGGTTATGGGAGTGTTTAAAGTACAGTTAACATATGTCTCCCACAAAAATGTATTATGACATTATTCATTTAAATAAGATCATCGAAGTATCTTTCTATTTAGGAGAGCTAGGTTTCCTCGCTCTTGTGCTCCCCTAGGTTTGTGCAACTAGGCAATCTTAGGCTCAACCACTCTTTGGAGGATATCATCCACTAGTGCATTGGCACTTTCATAGTTATTCACGACTTTGGTCTCGTCACTCGTCCTTGGTAGGCAACTTCAGCTACCTTCTCTTAACTAGACACTTGCTCTTTATCTTTTTTCAACTTTTATTGTCATCTGTGAGTTGCCTTCATGCTCCTACTTTGAACTTGCACACGATCTGTAATTGAGGGATAGTCTGCAGAATTAAATTTTGTTCTCTATAAAATTTGCTCATAATTGATTACAAGGCCAGTTCTTGGTGTAACCTGCACATGAAACGACTCGCTGACAATGCAATATTAATTAGGTCTTAGAATTCAAGATTCTCAATATGGTTCCAACCATGTTTAGTTCTTGTTTTGAATTGGGTCTCTTGAAGACACCAAGGCTACTTATGAATACAATATAATCTAACACTCATCTTCTCCTCAATCAATAGGATGAATGCAACGTGTTTACCATTCCATTAAATAATAACCAACACACTAACCTTCTTCCTTCAACCAACACTAACTCTATAGTGTTCTCAATTGAAAGCAAGGCTATGGGAATTTAAATCTGCACTTGTTCTGAGTTGGTTTCTCCCAAGGCAGTTGGGAGTGGGAGCAGGAATAGGAAGCACAATTTTCCAAAAGCTTCCAGGAGCAAAGCGTTTAAGGAGCATTTTTTTTATATAATACATATTTTAATATATTTTGATGCATATATATTAAAAAGACATGCAAAATGTCAAAAAAATTGCAGAAAACATAGATTTAACTACTGAATTATTGATGATCATTAAAGAATCAACCATTTAGTACGCATATAACATCAATCATCCATTAGTTATAACTTATAACATTGTCATCTAATGATCAATCAACAACCACAAAATCAACCTTCAAGCTTCAACATATAAAATTTGTCATCAACAAATTGTAACAGATAACGTCAACCACAAAATGAAATAGAGCATCATATTCATGAGTCATGACCAAAGAGTTGTAAGATTTACTCAATAGTTTAAAGGTAGGTTCAAATTTCAAAGTTCAAACTGAAACTATCATATAATGTTATAAGCCATAATTAAGACACAATACTAAGTTCTAGAGACTACTTCTAAACATAAAAAATAAAAAGAGATCTAGTATCTATTAAGCTTTCCTCTTGCCACGAGAAACTTCTAGTTTCTTTTCCTGTGATCTATGAAGAAGAGGAATAGGAATAGGTGGAAGTGTTCGTGGAAAATGAACAACACCGGCATGGCCCCCAAGTAACGTTGGATGCTGTGAAGATAAAGGAAAAACTCTTGCATTTGGAGACCTACTAGTGGATGGGGTGGGATGTTTGCTCCATGAATATTTTCACTGTCATGATCACCCAAAATTTTAGCTTCCAAACGCTCTAAAACTATGGCTCCATTCACCAAATTATCCGACTCAGGATTTTTGTCCCAAGTCACATATGGTCTATCATTCTTTGCTGCATCACAATAATGGCACTGTTATCGCACAATTTGTACTTGCCCAAAAGCCCAAGGCAAGTGGGTACAAAATTGGCGTAACTGGGAATAACCTATCATTGTCACTTTAATAGGAGATCCCTTTCTATTTAGGAGTATGTCAAGACTACCCAAGGGGAGACGTCCTCGGTGACCTGGGGGTTTGAGAAGGCTAAGGCAAGTAATCACAAGGAAACCCTTCCCCTCTCACAGATCACTCAAGTCAAAGGGTTCTTTATGTCTTATAGAGATGAATCAAATAGATAATATTGTGTACCTGCCCAAAACAAGACAACGAGGCAAAAAGGGGGCACTTTCCAAGTACCAAAATGATTGTTAGTGCTTCATAAGACAATGAACCTTCAAAAAGTAAGCTAGCTGATATGAATTTGCAGCAATACAATAGTTTATAACAACAATTAATATTTTATAACAACCACAAGAATTATGCCTTAAAAGTGCTTGAAAATAACAAGAAGAAATAGCTATAACCTAGCTAAATGATCAAAGCTTGTTACAAGCAAGTTTGGCAGTGTCTAGCTAGCAAACCAGGTCACTTTTGCAGAGAATTTGCTACAGTTAGATGGCTGTAGCAATCTTTTGCAACAACAACAAATTCTAATGTTCAAAAGTGCAAGAAAACACCATACAAAGTTAACACTTACCTAGCAGATTGACTAACAATTATCACAATTGGGTTTTGAATGAGTTAAGTGCAAGTTATGTAGACAAATGTATCCAATCAATGTATGTTTATATGGCTGCAGCAATGTTTTTCAACAACAAGAAGTTAGCCAAGGAGTTAGTCTAGTTTAGGGTTAGCCAATGTTAGTAAAAGCTTCAAGGATAAAAGTTTGAGTGTTTGTTTGATCAAATAACACTTGTAGATGGTAGACTAGTGCCTTTCTAGGGTAATGGAGTCAATAATGGCAACAACAAATCTTAGAGGAAAAATTATTAATGATAATGTTATGTCAAAGGGATGGAAAGGATGAGAGAGGTGTTGGTATCCCAAGGCCTCAAAAATCCAATTCCTAGAGATAATTGCTAGAAAGTAACAAAGGTTAGGCCCTAGCGATTTCTCTTTTCTTTGAACAAATTGTAATAAAATATGCAATGGGCAAGGAAGTAGGGTTAGTAGAGTGCTACAATGGTAGGGCGCTAGTATCTACTTCAAGATAAGTGCCTTTCAAGAAATTTTCACAAGTGGAAGACTATAGAGAAATATAGTAACATATGTCTTTCTCCTAGGGTTTCAAGCAAACAATTACATAATCTTAGACATGAAACAAGTAAATTAAGCATAAACATTCATTCACAATAAAGAATGCAGATTTTCCACTTACTTCACCAAGAATAATCAAGCATAAACCCTAGTTGAAGATCCTCCACATGAAAAATTGCCAAAGTACACCAAGAAATGCTTCCTCCAGGAAGTGCGCACCACTAAATTTCAGTCAATAAACCTTAAAGAAGGCCGAATTTTAGACCACCACTTGTGTGACGAGTGAATCATGAAAAAATATGAGAGTTTTATCTCTTATTTATACAATATCAATGACCTTTAATTATTTTTAGGTCATAAAAGGTCGACATGGCCAAATTACATAAAAATTCCAGTTTTTACATAAAATCAATAATTAAAACCCTAATTTCACTTTTAGAGATGACACCATGCCCTTCTAGGTTGACATTAGACCCCCAACATGGAACGCTAGGCCTCAAACGCAAAACGCTTAGCCTCTAGAGGCCTCAAATGCTGCCACATGTGCCAACTAGCACCAAACCGTCCTCATAAATGCTAAACCCTAATTGGATGATGTCAAGGGTCAACATCATGACTTTAGGGGCCTTCAAGGGCCAATGTCATGGTGGAAGGGCAAGACTCCCCTGGGTCTAAGCCTTCCGGAGTGTCTCGGGGGAAACATTCTTCTTTCTTCCTGGTGCCATCCTCTGGTATCTCTCTACCCCTGGTTGGGGTCACAACATCCATCTGCTAGGCTTTCAGCCCCATGGAGGTCCGAGCTAATCATCTTCCCATATGTACTTGTCCACTGGGCATGGTTCTGCATCAACAACAAGTATGCCCTCCATGGGCTCATAAGTCACAGGGATCATAGCAATGTCAATCACATCCAATAATCAAATTACCCTGACATGTGCATCAAACCCCCCTTTACCCACAAAGATGCTCAAAGACGTTATGCAATATAACAAGTTAGGTTTGGAGAGGGTCTCAGGATGTCCTATTGGGCTAATCCTCCTCAAGTTTGGGGTGTTTCCCAGGTGAAGACCAATCTAGGTCATGTAAGTGTGTGAATTGGTGTAGGGGGAATGTTTGGGCAAAGGGTGGAGTGATAACAGGGAAATGTAAGTCTTGCTTGTGGGTGCCTCTATAGAGGGCAAGCTGCACCTTGTCATGGATGCCATTGTTTCCTAGCCCATTCAATGCCTTTTATTATTTGTCTTATTGCTTTTTCTTTTCAAGTGAATAGATGGGGAACAATATCCTGGCGTGGTGACCAGTGGTGACAGTGTTACCCACAAGCACTTCACGGAAATGAGAAGGCTGGCTCGTGATGAGACCCCCTTTCTTTTGGCTATGCCACCAAGAGCCACTACCCTGGTTTGGTGACTAGATAGATGGTAGTGTCATACCGCTACATGCCCATGGACCTAATAGGTCGGCTCATGATGAGATCTCCCATCCACCAACTAGACCTTGATTTTTATTTTATCTCAGGGTTTCCCTTTTCTTACCGAGAAGCCTTTTATTGCTTTCTCGGGAATCCCTGGGCGAAGCATCTCAAAGGTTTTATTTTGGCTTTTAACTCTTTCCATCTACTTTTACCCTTTGGGCCTTTAGCCCCTTGTTCCCACAAGACAAGGTACAACCCTTCCTAGTGTGGCAAACCCAATGCTCGAACCAAGGTAGGGGAAAATGAGAGGGATAATGATGAAAAGTGGTAAGTATGGAAGGAATGGACGATGACCTTTCATAGACTCACCCAGTGGCAACTCATCCTAAAGGGAACCAACTTACTAGGGCATTCTGTCACCCACGCAGGTATGAACAAGTTAAAGAGCATAATTTCCAAGCAAACATTATGAAATAAAGGAGAATTTAGTGCAACATATTCAAATGCTTCGAAAGTTAGAGTGACACATACCATGATACTTAGGTTCATTACCTCATGGGGCAAGACCCACTGCTACTTTAGGACCAGGCTGGTGGGATGGATGCTGCTGCTAATAGATGGGATGCACTGAAGAAAAGATGGGCCCTTCGGGGCCAAGCTCAAGTCGTTTGGCTCTCGGTACTCCATGTCTAGGACCTGTGGGCCTCGAGACATATTCTCCTTAGTTATCCCTAGGATAAGGGATAACAGGGACAACAACCTCAAGTTGTAGTGCACTTAAACCAAGCATTCTGCTCGGTCTACACTCAAGTTGTTTTTCTTAACATTGTGGATGAAGCTATAGGTGCTCCAAGACCTCTTTATATGCTTTGAGCTCATCATATGTGAAAGAAAATACATCCCTATACTCTTGGACTAAACTGATCAATTCCTTTCTTTCTTTTTCTGAGGTTCCTTTTCCAATTTTTATGAACATTGGGACTTCCTCTGTCCCAATGTTGATTTCAATATAAATGCCAGGCTTTATTACTTATTTTTTCATTTTATACATATCATGCCTGTCAAAAATATTTTCTAAGACAACTATTCCTCTGGGAACTGGATTTTTTATTGGGTTATCTTCATCAACATATTCTTTTCCCTCCTTGTAACTAACATTGAAACCTGAGAATTCCTTGACATTGTAGATGAACCTTAGAACTTGTTCATCATCTTTGAAAACTTGCCAATGATCAATATTGTCTGGGACAAATGGCCTAAAGATTATCTCCAACTTTCCTTTTCCTTTCACTAGATCTTCTGAGGGCTAGAGGGTAGAAGCTGCTACAGCTAGACTATCAACCAAGTTGTTTTGATCTCTAGGGATAACAATGAGATCTATAGCATCAAAGAACTCTATGGTATCCTAAATAACATTTCTATATTTTCTTAACCTCTCACTTTTGCATGCATACTTATATTTTACTTGGAGAATTACTAAGTCTGAATCACCCTTTATGTTTAGAATCTTGATACCCATGTCCTTAGCAATTTCCAAGCCAAGCAAAAGTGCCTCATACTGGGCCACATTGTTTGTTGCATCAAACTCAAGACTGAATGCAAAATCAAAAGTTTTCCCAGTTGGAGATTTTAAAACAATCCCTGCCCCTTTGCCTGATCTTGAGTGGGCTCCATCAAAATTCATCTTCCAAGCTTTATTACTTGCTTTTTCATCCTTGAATTTTTCTTCAGCTGGTGCTAGGAAGTTAGAACATATGGAAAAGTTACCGATGTCAGACACTTGGCATAAAAACTCATTGAAAGGCTCTTTAGGATCTTCAATATGATATTTCCTCTCTGTTTCCCTAAAGAGTCTGAAATTCTCAGTTGAGGGAGGAGGGTATGGAATAGTTGCAAAGGTTAAATCCATATTTAAGCAACCCCCATATGAGCTGCCCATTTTCTAGATAGAAGCATTCCCCATGCATCCGACACATCTATAACAAGAACATCCATTTTGAATGCAAAATCAGGGCGGAAAACTAGCATGACTGGCAAATCTATGATTATTCCATGAGTCTCGATTTCTCTAGAATCCATGGCACTCACATTTTGATAAGGCCTTGTGATTTTAAGGCCCAATCTTTGCATAATTCCCTTTGTGATGATATTTGATGAAGCACCCGAATCGTACATACAGTTATGTAACTACTGATCATTTATTTCTAATGATACAAAGAAAGGAGGATTTTCTTCCTTAGCCCCATCTCTGCTAGTCAAAACCACTGGAGGATCTTCATGATGTTCCTTAACTTTTTCTTGATCTTTTGAAACAAATTTATGACTTGGAACATTTATTGCTTGAAGAAGTTTCTCTTTCTGTGAGGGAATTTTCAAGAGATCTGACATTGGAACCAAGACCTTTGCATTTGAAATCCAACTACCTCAATCTACAATTAGATTAGTAATTGGAGTGTTTGTAGGAGTAGTTACCTTTGGAAAGTTAGGTTGAGACTTGTTTGTTCCTTCTTTCCCCTTCCTCTAGTAGACTATCCCTTTGTGCCTTGCCATTTCAAAAATTTGCTCACTTGTGGGCTTATGACCATATAACTTAGTGACATTGTCATATTCTTCAACCACGTCATTAGCTTGCTTACTTCTTTCTTGCATCTGAAGCCAATGGTCCATAGATAAAGGGTGAGCTTCACCAAAGTTGTTGATGTGGTTGGACTTTCTAGCTTGCCCTACAAAGTTGTTTGTTGAAGGAAGGCCCTGTTCATTTATCTGGCAAAAAACTGGGCAGGTAGATTCTTCGTGAAAATCTTCACAAGCTCTACAAAAGGGTGGTGTTTCTTCATTCACCACATTATTTGACTCTAGCTGATTAGGAGGCCTTTGGTCTTGAGGAGGACCTTTCTTTTGCCACCTATCATTATTTGGTTTGGGTTGGAATCTATTATTTTGAGACCTTTCCATGGCTATCAACCTATTCTGTCAAGCACTAAGTTGAGTAGCATGGGTTGCTTCCATTCTTTTGACCATCTCAGTAACGACCTTTAAGGGGTCGAAATTTGGGTCTTTATTTTCAGGAGTTGCAGCCTTGTCCTTCGCCTCTGTCTGCCTAGTGTAACGCACCCACTATGAAAATCAAAATTTTCGTCGATTTCTCGAGGATCAAAATCCCCGAATTACTCACGGGGGGGCCTAGTGTCCGCTAGTTCCTCATATGTTTACCTCCATGTGGTTGTGGGTCACAACTACGGGCCGAACCAATAGGACGTCTCTTCGCACTTCGCAACTCAGTGCTACCAGAGCGTTGAGTCTTTCGACTTTGCAAACCCCGAAGCTCGAAACAGCGAAACGCTGAACACCGACAGGGCTAGCGAATGGCAAGTTTCCCTCCAAAGGGAGATTGATGGCCGTAAGCCTCCCCTGATTCAACGGTATGGATCCTTCCGGGGTTTCGGTATTCGGGAGTTCGAAATGCAACGATTCCAAGATTCTTTGTCATTCAAATCCCCGAATTCTGTTATGGAAATTCGTGTAAGAGATCGACGACTCTTGAGAGTGTGGATCCAACGGTCCACAAGATTTCGAGACTTTTCCTTGAACTCTGACTGCTCACCGCGCATCTCCTTTGATGGACGGTCTAGATTCCTTCGGGACTTCTCTTTTCTATTACCAAGCACGTCGGGATTTCGGGTATCGGGATTTCGCGATTTGCGGAGGCAAGGATTCTTGCCCTTTGGTTTTCCGGATGTCGAAACGTCGACTGGCAGCCACGTGTCCCTTCGATGGACGGCGACGACCTTCAGCCAAGATCAACGGTCGTGATCTTTTTGGGATGATCAACAGTCACGATCAAATCCCGGCTTTCCTTAATCTCATTCACACCTCACGCCATTTCGAGGTTTCGGTGATCGAGATTTCGCGACTCGTGAAGACAAGGGTTCTTGCCCTTTGGTTTCCCGGGTGCCGAAACGCCGAAACGTCGACCGACAGCCACATGTCCCTTCGATGGACGACGACGACCTTCAGCCAAGATCAACGGTCATGATCTTTTTGGGATGATCAACGGTCACGATCAAATCTCGGCTTTCCTTAATCTCATTCACACCTCACGCCATTTCGGGGTTTCGGTGATCGGGATTTCGCGACTCGCGAAGACAAGGGTTCTTGCCCTTTGGTTTCCTGGGTGCCGAAACGTCGAAGCGGTTACCATCAGCCACGTGTGCTCTATAGATGGACGGTCCAGGTACTTCCATGGACCATGGGGTCTACGGTCCCGATTCCTTCATCTCTTGCAAGGGTAAAAGGGGTCGTGGCATTAATGCCTGCGTCTCTTCCTCAAATCTAACGGTCATT
>ML803522.1:81085-111662 GCA_009831015.1 Picea engelmannii
AATGAAGAAAACTTCTGATGATTTATAGATATGCCAGTCAATGCTCCAAGATGATATTAATGATGCTAACCTCTTGATGTTGCTGATGATGCAGACCTCTCTCTTGCCTGATGCTGTTGAAGAATACCCTTCTTGTTAAGGGGAGTGTTGAAATAATGTAACTGCAAAGTGTATTCTTATTATTATCTGATATATTATTCATTGGATCAATCCCCATTGTGGATTGATCATGTCGGCTATTGTAATAGGACAAAATCCCCTTTTGCGGATTGGTCAAATGATAATTATAATAGGCAGAATAAGAAGTCGGCACCAACAGATATTAAAGAGGCCCCATAATATATTAAAGGTGGTTATAACCACCCAGTTTGAGAAGTCGGCCCTGCCAGTGAAGAGACACTTCACACGTGCCAGTCTTGTATAAATAAAGAGGCCAGCGCCTCACTTAGACACACAACTCACTTGCTCATTTGAGAGACAAGTTTCGGAATTGTAGTTGGAGAAGAAAGAGAGAGAGTGGTGCATCTTTTGGAGAGGATCTTCTGTATTAGCTTGAGTTATCTCTTGGCATTGTATTGGCTATCTATAATAAGGAAGTTTTGCTGGGTTTTCTTCCCCTAGAGGGTTTCCCAGGATAAATGCCGTGTCTCTTGTGATAGTGTATTTCTCAGTGATCTTGTCTTTATGTTGCTGTTATCTATTGAAATGCAAAGAACTATAATAATGGCATAAACATTAACTTTCTCATCACTGTCCTGCAATCTGCCACAAGAAGGCTGAGGTGGTAGTGGGCTGCCACCCTCATGTCCTGGTGCTCTTTCTTTTGGTGGGCAAGCCATCTCCAGCATGTCCTTTGCCTTCACAATCATGATCTTGGATTTCATGGATTTTTCCTCTCTGCCATCAAAACCATGGCCTTCATGCTTGACTCTCGATTCAACTACAATGGGGCTTAGGATGCCTTGTCTTTTCTTGCCTAGCCTTTGTCCATCATAGCCCATCTGCCTTAACAATTTCGATCCAATGCGTTTGCTATGATTTTCAAGTTCACCAAGCTGCTCTTGAGAATTGTCTACGAAAGGTTAGCCTCCCAGAGTTGTCTCGGTCACGGTGCTGGCTTTGACAGTGGCAATGGAAGGTGGCTTTGCTTCTCTGTGCTCTTGGACAACTGCTTGGAGCTTTGCCAATTTCTCCTTCTCTGCAAACTCTTGTTGTAGCTGAGTCATCATCTGGTTGCACCTATCCTCTTGCTAATTGTCCAACAGGATGACCTTCTCTCCCAAGTGTACAAGCTGAACTTTGCTCTTGTCCCAATCTACTATAATTGCATTGAGGGAGTCTTGGCATTCAACAAACTGCTTCTTTAGCAATGGCAGTAGTCTTGTTGAGCTCTCAAGGTTTTTCTTCATCTCTCTCATCCTCTGGTTAAACGTCTGGACCTGTTCCTTCAAGTGCTTGTTCTCTTCGTGAAGCTGAGCATTGATCGTGCATGTCTTCCAACCTCTTCTGGAAGTTGTGTTACAATCAAGGATTCAACTGCTCTGATACCATATGATTTGTAATCGAGGGACTTATAACCTACTCACTTTACCAACACAAATACTCTGTGGAATTAGATTTTGTTCTGTATAAACTCTGCTCAGAATTGATTACAAGGCCAGTTCTTGGTGTAACCGGCACATGAAACAACTCGCTGGCAATGTAATATTAACAAGGACTTAGAATTCAAGAACCTCAATATGGTTCTGATTGTGTTTAGTTCTTCTTGTTCTGAATTGGGTCTCCTGAAGATACCAAGGTTACTTATGAATACAATATAAACTAAAACTCATCTTCTCCTCAATCAACAGGATGAATGCACTGTGTTTACCATTCCATTAAATAATAACCAACACACTAACCTTCTTCCTTCATTGAATGTTGACTCTATAGTGTTCTTGATTGGAAGAAAGGCTATGGGAATTTAAATCTGCACTTGTTCTGAGTTGGTTTCTCCAACTCCTATGCTGATTATGAACATAGTACGTTCCAAGATCTTTTTTTTAACAAGCCTCAAACAAAAGGAACATATATTGCTACAGCAATAATAAAAACATGACTACTTGGCTCAATTAATAATCAACATCTCAATTCAATGTGTGTGTGTGTGTGTGTGTGTGTTGCATGCATATTTTCCACATGCATTGTATCTCCTTAGCTAAACTGCTGCCACAACTCGATTTAACATTCGATTGTATCACTGGAGTATTTACTAATGTGCTCAATCGACCTCTTGTTGAGCTGAGCGATACAGTCTCCACAATGTTTGTTGCTACCACTTGCAATGTCCCTTGCTAGCATACAATTCAAAGTTAAATGGGCAGAGCACTCTGTAGGCACGGGTAACAGCTCTGAGATAGCAGCCATTGATCTCTGGGCATGGAAATGCATCATTGGAAACCTAAATGGGAAAACCAGCAACGGTTGTTCAGTCTATATCAGCAATCTCTGTTTACAATGTAGGTTGCAGGCTTATGGGCCATTCAACAATTTTCATAGCTCCTTCTCCTTTGCATTCTCTCCTCTTGGCCAAAAAAGACCCTTTGAGATTGAAAGCATAGCAAGAGATAGGGAGAGCTGGGGTAATGGGAAGGGAAACAGGCCTGACCTTTACATTTCTGAGTCTTTTCTCTCCTATTTCATTTTATATTTTGTTTAATTCTTGTTTTCTTCTCCTTTGTCTTATTCCACTTTAGTTTGCATTGTCGTTTACATAGTTACTAAACTTCCTTAATTGCTGAATTGCCTTAGATATTGAGGCTTACAACCACTGCTTTATGTTTGGATCCATTTTGATAAAGCACTGGTTGTACTCTTTTAGTCCTTTTGTGGTTATTTATTGGACATTAATAAAATTATCTCATCTTTCTTTTCTGTGTATTGTCTTTCTGTCATTGTATGTGTATAACTCTAACTAGTGGAAATACTTTAGATTCAAAGTCCTTTGGATACAAATAATACTGGACTTTGTGGGTTTAGTCTTTGGGATTAATGACAGCAGCTTAACAAATACAAAATGAACTTTAAATTGTATGTAAGAATTTTATTCTATCCTTTTGATTTCCTTGGAAACAATGGTTTTGTTTTGCAATTGACCTAGAGTTGTTTGGTAACATCCAAATTGAACTTAATCTATAGGGTTTTAAAATTGTCCATGATTCTCCAATAGAATCAAAATCTTGCTGACATATTTTGAAAAAGAAAAAGAAATTGTTGTTATGAAAGTAAGGGTCAAAATGTAAGATTAGTGTTTTTTTGGAGTAGATTGAAGGATGCTTGTGAAATCCCTCATGTGTGCCCCTTTGCAATGTTGAAATTACATTTGTGAACCTAGATTTAGCATAGGTAAAATAACATTTAACTGATATCATGGCCCAGCAAGGCCTTAAATCAATTGATCTAAGAAACTATAATTTGTTCCAGATGAATACAATTAGTTAAGTTGGTGTCTTATCTATGTAAACATGATACAACTTTTGGAGAAGTTATTTTGCGATGATACTGTTGCATTACATCTTATTTTCCTTGGTGTATGTGTATGGATTTGATCTTTATTGTGCTTTAGGGGATGCTACACGTGATACGCTTAGTGGATGGACTTTAATCATGTCGAGCAATTTTATCTTCCATTTGGTGCAATCATCTAAAACTTATGCATGTCATATTGCAAATTTCCAGGTTCCAGAGAGTTGGGTCCTAAATAATGATCGTGCACGGGTTATCAACTTTCAGCGGAAGTTCCCGTATGTCTCTAATTTCAGTGTTCACACTACTTTATTTTTTCACATTTTTTGTCATTTATATCTTAAATTTGTTTGAATGATGATTGGCACTAGCTGCATTTGGTTTTTTATGTCTTCTATTAAATAGTATCAAATGTTGTTGGGAAATTCAAAAGGCTTATAAAAATCTAATAATTTTGCATCCAACAATTAATTAAAAACAATTTTCTTAAACGTAAATTGTGTAGTTTGAACTTAAGGCAGAACAAATAATTCAAATGATTTTCTTAACCTTGAAAATGTAAATTGTGTTTTGTTTTTGAACTTAGGTGTAAACATAATCTTATCAAAGAATAGTTTTTGTCATTGTTCACAATTTCTCGTGTCCATTATGATGTCTTTTGAATTGATGACTTCACACAAATTGTGTTGGACTTCTGCGTACTAATTTTTGGTGAATGTAGCCTGTTCCACATGGAATCAACAATTGCCCATAAGGAACCATATTTACCCTCATGCCCCCCCCCTCCATACAAAGTTCTGACAGCCTTTTTGGTCCTATCCATGTCCCCATAAATGTATCTCATTGGCTTATTTTCTCCATCCATGATTCTCAATATTTTCACAAGAGGCTTAATGATGCTAGGACCTTAGTGATAGACTCTCACAAATTATCTTTAGAACTTACTCTGAAAAAACCACTGCATCCAATTTTGTGCGGTCTTTCCAATCTAGTAATTTCTAACTAACAAACATCCAGCTTAATGCCATGTACTCGGTCAAAAGACTTTGGAGTGAAAGAAAGTGGTTGCAAATCATGTGACAACTGGGCAAATTAGTTGGCCAATTGTCAATTCTCTCATAATGTTCAATACCTGTTAGCATACTTTTTCACCCTCCAATCAGATCTGATATAATGTAAAATCAGCGATGAAAAAGAGGCTAATTCAAGAAGTGAATGCCCTAAGTGTCACCGGTAAACCTCCTCTCCATTCGGGCTGGTGTGTGCCAACCTCAGGGGGTTGTCCCTAAGTACCTCACAGCTGATTTGAAGTCTGATTTTCTGCAATTAAACACAAAAAACAGCAGCCAAAAGTGTCTTGGACAACGTGTAAAACCACCCAAGACGTTAGGAAAACAATAATAATTTCACTTGGAAGGATCCCTGCAGTGTTAGTGTTAGAAAGAAAGATAGAAAAGAGAAAGAAAGCGCACTTAAAAGATCGAATTTAATCACAATAAGAGGTTGCAAACTACTAATTCATGCACAAATTTAGATCAGAATACTGACAAGAATCGAAAGCTTGATGCGAGCACAACAATTCTTTATTAATGGCTTGCCAAAGCGCTGATTGCACCACAGAAGATGAGCACAAGAACCGGTAGAGCGCCTATCTTTGCACAAAGAACTAGAAGCTAGACTATAGAGGAATGGGAAAGAGAAGAGAGAGAGAAAGTATGTATACTGCTGCTGCAAAAATTAGACCCCGTACACTGAGGAGAAGCCTCAATATATAGGTGAGAGGGCGTACTATGTGTGTAATAATAGGAGAGAGTAGGGGCTAAAGATAGGATGCATGAATGAAGAATGAGTGGAGTGCACATGTAGAAAAAAGGGAGCATGCACACGTATGAAAGAAGGGGAGGATGCACATAAGTAAAATGATATTGAATGTATATGAAGAGAAGCATGCATGTATACATGGGATGATGTGTGAGAAAACGTGAGAGGCTCACATGTGCTTGGAAGAAATAAAGAAGATGATGACGTGAGGGAGAGATAATGTTTAAGTTAACTAAAGAGATGTGCGTGAGCCATGGAGGAAGGCACGCATGTGCATTGGGAAAGGAAATAATGTGAACGCATGGGAGAGGAAACTGCGTATGGGGGAGAATAAAGTGAATAAAGGAGATGCACGTGTGAGTGTAATGTGCCCAAGATGGATAGATGCATGTGTACGTGGGTTCATGCATACGCATGAGGAGAGGGAAAAGGAGTGGGAGAAGGAGAAATAACTCCTCACTTAACTCAACTAACCACATGCCATGCGCCAACTCATCCCAAAGAGATGTGATACATGTCCTCAATCTAAGCACCCAATATCCTTGTGCATTTATGCGCGATATGTCACACTCTAAAGCTTCCAAATGTCAAAATTTGAATCTTACACTTGTCACCCTGCATGGCGACCACCCCTGCTATAAATAGTAACTGCTAAAAATAGCAGTCTGCCCTAAATTTAGGAAAACGCCAAAAATGTCTGGGATGACTAAGAGACCACTGCCAAATGTCACATGTCTAAAAATAGAATCTTGTCGCATGCCAATGATATCATACTCATCGGATTCTATTTTCTGTGAGAATTCCAAATATGTAATCAGAATTGGCCATTATGTAATCAGAGCACAGTATGTTAGGCCATTACAATCCTGTAATTTTATTAATATAAACAAAATTACATATATTCAGATGCTGAAAGCATTCTTGATTGTTCATAGAGCCTGACATATCTATCCGTATCATGCCCCTTTGAAAAAAATTGTGTACTGTGTCCAAAAAATTACATACTTTTGTTTGATATTTGCTTCAGCATAAACAAACTTATAAACATTCTTCTTCTATTGATCGTCTATCTGCATTTTTTCACTGTAGCTTATGCAAAAAACTGTAACAGAAAATTTAAGATTGCCCATGATTACTTGGACAACTTGTTTGACCCCAACTTCTTCAACAATCTCCGCCAACAATGGATATAATGGATTTGCATCCTTGACATGTGATGATGCTTCAGTGGATTTCGGGAACATGGTTCCTTCACTGCAGGCTATACTACAAAGAAATTTATGGTTGCTCTATTCCTTGTATTTTTCTATACGTCTGACATAATGGTGCAATTGGTGCTTTCCCATGAACTTTTAAGTCCTTGTAACTGTTCCTTGAGACACTGTAACTCATCTAACTCTTTCTTCCTAATTGCAGTATAAGAAGGTGCTTTGTATCAGGGACAAGTGATTGTGCATAGAATGAGGTTAGAGTCTCACCAATAAAGCGGTTTAGGTTTTACCCCTAAGACCCCAAAGGCCAGGACCGCAACAACCACTAAAGTGGTTAACCATAAATGAAGCGATCCCTAAGGTCCAACAAACCCCTCAAGTTGGGTTTAGATCAAATATTCTCTCAAGGGGCACCCCTGAGAGGCTGTTCAGTGATTGAGAAATGTATTTTGATGGGAAATGCCTTTGAAATGCCAGTGAAACATTTCCCTCCTGTATCCATTTTCTGAAATGGCATCTTGGATTTTGGAAATGCTAAAAGTGTTGTTTTGGTCCCCTCCCAAAACATTTTGAACTTTAATGAGTTTCTGAAACATTTCGGTTGTGCAGGCCTGCATTTCCTGTGGGGAAGGTTAAAAAACATAAAAAAGGCACAAACAAATCCCTAAAAGCACTAATCAGAAGTTCTGAAAAATAACCTATGAATGGACCTTCTTGAATCTTGGGTGTCCCTCATTGATGCCAATATTCATGCTCGAGAGAATGTCATCGAGTGTTGTTCTTACTGTGGAGAGTAGCTGGTCATCTAAATTTTTTGTCTCATGTTTTTTTGCATAGATGTGTGTGTGTGTGTGTTGTTTGTGCAGTTTCCCTGTCATATCGTATCTGGCCTTTCCTGAAAATTTGCTGTTTCTTTTTCAGATTCTGAATCTGTATCCATTTCAGTGTAACTTAGCCTTTTTCTAATTACAATGCCAATCTGACAAAGTACACTAAATGGAAATTAAGATAAATCATATCAGGATAAATTCTGGTCTAACAACCAAGATGTCTTGATTTCCTGTTATTGCAGCTGTTTGAAAACTTCCATCACAATTGATTGTTATGTTTTAACTGGTATATTAAAAGGAGTCTATTCTGATTTAATACATTTAAATGGTCTTAGTCACCATGCAGGTAATATTGCAGTCCCGGTCAGGTTGTTATGTTTGATTGCAAATTTCTTTTACCTGAGCATTATGATTTTTCTTCCTACAAGTAAGTCATGTTGCAAACTTTCTCTAGGTTCTACTTCATTATCTGCTAAACTCATGTAGAGGATCATGCTACCTTGTGCCATTCTTTGGACTAGCTCGCTCCCCCCCACCCCTGAGACTGATCATTTCCTCTTCAAGCCTATAGTGCTTTCATGTTTTATTATTATTATATCAATTATGGGTTATGAATGCCATAGCCCAGTGTGTGAAATTGGAGGCTTGTTTTGTATTATGTTGTGCGACTTAAAACATCCCATCCTTGGCAGGACTGGCATATCTCAATTTTCTGTAAGTGGGTATGATTGGTTATCTTGTGTGACCTATGGTTTGACACATATTTATGCTGAAATGGTTTAGCATATCTGTGCATGGGAGTGTTCATCAATTTGATATTCCTGGTTGTTTGAAGTTTGAACTGTATTTATCTGGAATTAGCACTTAACATAATCTTTATAATATTGAATCGCAGAATCAATAGTGGCTCTGTACCAGTTTTAGTTGATGAGAGAAAGCCAGAGTGGTTGAAAATCGACCGTGTTATTGCATGTCGGGAAAAGGTAGACAGTGACAATAGTTTGTATGAGGTTGAAAAGCCATCTATAACAGGTCCCAAAAAGAATGGCAAGTATGAATTTCTTGTGAAGTGGATGGGTCTTGATTACTGTGATGCAACATGGGAAGACAGTTGCAATGAAGAGCTATTGGGTACCGCTGATAAGCTTGTTGAAAGACATCAAAAAGCTAATGAGCGGGTTGAAACTGATTCTGGGCATCCTGTTGGACTCAGCCTGAAGGAACAACCGACCTATTTGAATGGTGGGATTCTTCATGGTTACCAGCTACAAGGAATAAAATGGCTATTGAACAATTTTGAACAAAGGAGAAATGTGATTCTTGCAGGTATTTGCAACTATCTGTTGTGAAAATCAGCTTTAATAGGTCCTTTTGACGTGCCTCTTGTTCCCTGTTCAGTTAATTATTTTATCATGGTAGGCTTTTCTCCTTGTATTTTTTCTGAACAATCGTGGGTATTTCCTTGTGTTTTTGATGCATATGATCTTTTAGCAATGTTTTCTATTTTGTGAAAGTTCGAGTGTTGGCAGTTATATTGAAGAGGCACTTTTCTAACTGTTTGTTGCTAATCATTCTGACCATTTTGTTTCACTAATAAGGCTATGAACATCAAATTATGCATAGGGTTTCAGACATCTGTATAAATAATTATGTTGGCAGGATAGAAAATTGAATAAGAAATTCAGTATCGCTTGTACTGAACATAAAGTTGTTATAATGTTCGGTTAAATTTTTAAATTGCCTTAAAGCTACAGCTTTGGACGTTACTGTACCATGTTAGGTATACTGATTCAGTTTTCGCTTCACAACTTTGAAATTCACCTGATTGAGTAGGCTGTCCTGTGACTGGTATATCACCTTTGTTTTTTTCCCAAGGAAAACCTTGCAGGATCCCCCTCTCTTTGCAGGAGCAAAAATAATTACACTAATGTATCAAAATTAATATAAATAAAGGTAGTATTTGTTGAAACCCGCTATTTACATTTGGCCTTTGCTTCATATTTCACCATTTTGTTGCCACCTCTGCCTCATGTAGTCCCTTAGAATTGTAACTATTTATTAAACATGGAATATTTTTGGATTGCAACAAGTCGAATCCAAAAAAGCTGCATATAAGAACTTCTGAAAATTTCATCCCAGAGTAGGGTTATCTCTCTTAAATTATGAGTTTACTTCACTCAGAGTAAAATCCTAATCCTAACAGCAACAAATGAAAAGCTTTAATCTACTCTCAAAACTGCACTCTGATCTATACTCAGAGACTGAAATACGTCACATTGAAAAAGTATGGACAGCAAAAGCTAAATGGACTGTCAAACCTGCTACTGCTTTCTCGTTGATTTTGGAAAAGGAATCTGTGAGAGGAAACTCAGAAAACCACTTATCTCAAGCAAAAAAGATGAATAATTGACTCTACTCCCACGGTTTGTTTTTGTAACCAAAGCAGAGTGTCATGGATTACAATCAAATTGGATTAAATCTTCCCTAGCACCCTGCCTGCCTGGAAATTCATGCTAGAGGGATTACACTCCAAAGGCATGCAAGCCTACTTGGTATTGGTACCCTCCTTTTTTAGACTTGTGCTAGCCTCTATTCTTAGAAATCTGCACTAACAAAAGCACTTTCCAAATATATCAACTCTGTATTATAAAAGACACTTTTTGTTAAAAACAACCTATTATAATTCTGAAAAGCATAAACAAACCAGAACTTAATCTAAAATAAAAATAGGGCACTGTTCTAAATATAACAACATATTAAAATAGAAAGGGGACTAACATTGGTGTGTGCATCGCTAGGCAAGTATGTGCCCTCTGTTGAAAGTAGGAGCATCAGAAGGCATTCTCCAACAGGAGGTCTTAAGTGAACACCCTGAGGCTAGCCAGGGAGACTTGGAGATTAAACAGTCTTGTGAGTCATGGCAAGAGTCAAGGCAAACGTACAAGCCTTGTGAGCCAGGACAAAAGTCAGGACAAAAGTGTTGCAAGGTTCCTTTGTTTTGGTTGCATCATATTTTGAAGTCTTTTCACCTGGTTGTTTGACGTAAATCCTTGATGCTTCTTTGTAACATACTTCCTTGCTTCTGGTGTTGTATGTTCATATGTGCTTCTTGTGCTTTTGTCCTTGGTTGTAATTCACCATTCTTGAGAGCAGAATCTTCAATACCATATAATTTATAATGTTGATCTTGCCAGTTAAACTCCATAAATTGTTCTTTAAGATTGGTGGTATAAGTGCCAAGTTGCATTTTCCATTCTGCACTTGGAACCATAACCATCTCATCAAATGGTAAAGCATAGAAAATTGTTTGTAGTTCCAATTCTTGTATATGAACTGAGACTTTATGGCATCTTACTACTCCCTTGACCTTTTGTCCATTAGTGATCGCAACTGTGAGGTCCTTGGTGGGGTGCACAAAAAGGTTTAGTTGTCGAGCGACATTGATGTCTATATAGTTATGGGTACTGCCAGAATCTACAACTATTGTTATATTTATATTTTTGACAATTCCTTTGAGCTTTAGTGTCTTAGGTTGTGATTTCCTTGTCCTGGTTATTGGTGGAATTGTAGGTTCTCTTTCTTCATTTTTTGAACATAGGTTTTATCAGCCTTTCTAAGATGGGGTGGAGTATATTTTGTAGTCAGTTGTATTTGGTACATCTTCTTCATTTCTATTTTGTTGGGCGCATAAGATTGAAGCTAATGATATTTTTTGCGGTGCTTCATTATTAATCATTGGTATTTTGATTTTAAATCTATTGGGTTGACTTGTTCTACCTTGACCTCTTTCGCAAGGTGTAGTCAATGAGTTCAGACTTGTTGGCGGATTTTTGTAATTTTTGGGTTGTATCGTTGACTCATTTTGTCTTTTAGCTAGTTTATCAATCCCTTCTCTATTCTCATTAATTATCCTTGTGCTTTGTCCTTGTCAGACTCTGAATTGTACCCAATGGTGAATTTGTTCACTGGGTTCGACTTTCCTCCATTGTTGTCCACTATTTTTGAATGGTGTAGTGACTTGTCTTGAGATAGTTGTCCAGGAATCCATCTCCTATCACATATGTGACAATTATTTCCCTTCTTTATTAATTCTAGCCATCGTCTTTGGGAATCTCTGAATAACTTGTCAAATCTGTCCCTGTTCGCTATTAATTTGTCAATTTTTTTAACCAGTTGTTTTGAAACTTACTAAACTTATCCATGCTTTCCGTGGCACAATGAACATTTCTGTGTGCTTCATCATTATTACCCATTCTATTGGTGTCTTCTTGGTGGGGCCCAAGTCAAGGTAATCTTACTTTATACTATGTATATAACGCTTGATTTTGATGTCTTTTATATAAATTGACTTATAACCCAAGGCTGAACTGGATATAATATTCCAAGGTAAAGTAAAAAAATATGTATATTAAATGGAGGGTGATGGCTTTAGAAGAAGTGACAGCTGTACGGATCATGTGGAAAATAAGGAATGCGGCCGTACGGCCAATGATTTGGCCACTATGTACGTGATTGCTTGCAGCAGGCTGCGTATGACATATGGATGAAAAGAAGGGGTGGCTTGTATGTAGAATCGATGGATGAGGTGTACAGACATTGTACTGAGCTAGTGGCTTGACCCTTTATGGAACAGGATACGGACAACAGTTTTCTGCAGTTATAAGTGTATGGATATATGGAATTGCAGATTTCCAATGGATAGTATGGACTGTACAGCTGACCTGTACGGAGAAATGCAGTGGGTGTATGGACTGATAGTTGGCTGTATAATGGCAGCTGTGTGCGAGTGTATGGACTTAAAAGTCTGTGGCTGTATGGAACAGAAATTGGGGGCTTTATGGAATTAATCCACTCTTGGCCAAATCAATGGCTCTGATACCAAATGTAGTAAACAAGTTCCTGTATATTATGGATTGACAGAATATTTCTGCTAGTATATAATAAATATTGAGTAATAAATGTTTGATAAGAATGATGATAAGATGTTGATGTTACACTGACCCTCGTGACAATATACTTATCTGCATTGACTGGTGACAAGGTGAATGGGTGTGTGCCCTTTGACCTTTGGTTTTTCATTTCATCCACTTCCACAAATTTCAATATTCTTTTTATGGTATGTTATGGCATTCAAGAGATAAAACATTATGAAGGTTACATCATTTAAGTAATTCAAATGTCTTTAAAAATTTCATAAGCATTATAATGATGTCTTTGATGGTTGAACTGGAAGTTCTACTGTAGGATATATTGATTCATATCTTGAAAGATTTACATATTGCTACTTATTCTATTCTCAATTTGCTGTTTTATTCAAGGTGGGCTTAAAACTGCTTATCCAAGCTCAAAGCAATTATTTGTTCAGTTCAACTTTACATCCTCTTCCTATTTTTGTAAGTTCTTTCTTGTTTGTTCTGTTGTCAGATGAGATGGGCCTTGGAAAAACAATACAAGCTATTGCTTTCCTTGTGTGCATGAAGAATGAGAAGCTTAACAGTAAGCCAGTCCTTGTAATTGCTCCAAAAAGTACTCTTCCTGGGTGGGATCAGGTTGGTGTGATATGGTCCTGTAAAGTTGTAGGTTTTATTGGGTTTATGTGAAAAAGAATTATGGGCAAGAAATGTTAAATGCATAATGTTCAGTACTGCAATGACTATTTGTTGAATGAAAAATATTCTTCTTCTTGCTTTTTTTTCTTTGTTTGATTTTAGAGGTTTTCTCTAAAGGCTGTAACATCTGACTGATAGTACTAAATTTTGAAGACAGGTAAGATATTTCATGTGGTAGAAAGTCAAGGTTTACGTGGTCTGATTGTTGTAGCTTTTATTTTGTAATATGTCGGTTGGTTGAACAGGGGAATTCTTTCAAGGCACATAGAATATGACTTTCAACTTTTAATGGACTATTCCTTGATGCCAACTTTAAGTGTTGAGAGTTTAGGGAAACATATAACAAATAAGAATGTTGGGGACTTCTGTTGAATCAGCTGGACAAGCTCTGATGTTTTAGTTCCTATCTACTAAATCTTAAAAGCTAAAGCAGCCTACTGGGACTAGTTGATAAAGGTAAAATGTTTTGTGCTTGTGTTTGACACGAATGCTGAAATGTTCATGTAAAAAGTCCACCCCAATAACTGATAAATGCATTTGAAACTTAATTCTTATTGTTTTCCACAGAAAAAAATTGCTTCTTTGTCCATTTTCTAAAAGAAAAATGATACTTGTCTGAAAATTATTACAAAAAACTGTGCACACTAAGAAACCAAGAACACAAGAGAACTTGGAAGAGAGAAATACTTCTTGGATTGATTAAAATGGAGAGATCACGTGCTTTTATAGTAAACGAATGACATAAACCCTAAGTGGATAAACCTTGGATGCATGAACCCTAAAATGACTTAAATATTCTTTAACTCATTAATACAACACTAAAGCTTGAATTAGACTAAGTCAAGAAGTGACTTTATTAAGATGATTATGTCTATAGTCTAAATGACCATTATGAACTAAATAACTTTAACATCCTCCCTTAATGATCATTCTAGAAAGTACACCAAGTTTGTCTTTCAATTTTATAAATTTATCTAGGTCAAGAGAGGTGGAGTAAGTATTGGAAACTTGCGTTTTTGAGCACAATAGGTATTGGCGTGCTTCAGGTTTGAGCACAATAGATGTCAACAACAAATGAATCCGCGATCGGTTCTAGAGATGTGAGAGCTAAAGCGATTTGATCTTTCATTGTACTCTTCATTGTATTTGCTCTCATTGTCTTGAACACTATGGTTCTTGAGGAAATTCAAGGGAAGATTAGGGTTACGGTTTTACCCTAAGAAGACAAAGAGGACCAGAGTTTAGTAGAATCCCTAGAGGAGCAAAGGGAGCACTTGATCCTGTAGCTCTTGCGAGAGAAGAAGACTAGGGTTTTGTGGCATTTGGAAACCCTAGTGCATCTTGGAGTGCTTGATGTGAAGAATATAGTGGGAGTTTGTGTTATACATATGGGATGCAAGTGTAGGTGCCAAGGAGGACTTGTCAGTGTTTTGTACTTGCATGCTGTTGATCTTTGGTGGAGTGACCAGGTTTGGCTAGGAGTAATTCCCAGTTAAGAGGAGCTGGTGGCTAGGGTTTTCATTGTTTCCCTAGCCAGGGTTTGGAGAGCTTGACTTGTACCAGCTTATGTCAAGTTGTGGTATGTACTTGTACTTCATCTTTTATTTATAAAGTGTTCCGTTGCCCAAACACTGTGTACTTGCATATTTGAATTTTAGCTTACGTTAACTTCATGATTGAGTAGATTCTAGTGCTGGTTATGCACGCTGATTCGACATAACATTCAACAGAATTTATTAAGTGATCTAACACATAACTAGAAGATAAAGGAGGATCAGAGTAACCCAAGAGAGAGTTGCCTGTCTTCTAAATGGAACATTATGAACTTTTTCTCTTCTATGGGGGGTCACTCATCCTTGGTTGTTAATAGTGACCTTGCTTCCATTGTCTATGGGGAATTGGTTGATGCTACCCAAAATTACTCCCCATGGGTCTATCAGTGGTGACCACTCTCTTGAGGACTTTATTTGACTGGGATTGGGCATGGATATCTGCATTATGACTAAGATTTAGATAGGTAGGGCTAGTCCCATACTCATAGGGCTTTTATACTCGGTTATATTGTTTCATTTCCTATTGTTATTGTACACCTCTTATTTCATCTCTCTTTTTATGAGGGATTCTTGTACCCGTACCTCTTAGCGCCTCCAAGATACAATAGAGAACAAAGATATTGGCTCCCAAGAACCTCCACTAGCTGCATGGAAGAGACCTACAAGATCAATTTCTTTCCCTTCCTCCAAACTACTGTCTTCTTTGGCTGATTTGCGCCCTCACTGGATGTAGCAAACCATGAAGATTTGATCTCCTCAGATTTGACCACAAAACACCAAGAAACTGCTAAAATATTGTAAGGAAGAGTGTGGCTGGCCCATAATATGAATTTCCTATGTCAAATAGGTAAGATCTGTTCCGTAGGCAATAGATCTACAATTCCTAGTGCGCCCTCCTTCAGTATTTTCGCCCAGCTCTGATAATAATAATTATTGAAGCAGAAAACCCCCCAAGAATGCCAAGGAAAGTCACTCCATTTATGGCAAATGCGTGCAATGTTAGATCTCTTCAAGATCCCAACTGTAGAACCCAAATTGATCTTCCTTAGACTGAACAATGCGCCCTTCCTACAGAAAATCCTTCAGCAGTGCGCCCTTCTTCACAGATTATAGCTGAAATGGATCATAACTGAATAAAGTGGCGAGGGTGGAATCTTTCACCACCTTGGCCAAGCTTGGACCAGTAAAGGAGGGATCTTTCACCTCCGTGCTGATCTCTTGGGTTTGTCTAGTCAAAACCCTCAAAATACTCAAGCTGCCAAAGCTCAAAGTTGCAAGTGAAAAATGATCAAGAATGAGGAAGTGAGGCTCCCTCATCCTCTTTTATACTCTAGTTTCTAATTCTTCACTTAAATTATTAATTGGCTTTCTAAAGTCTTTTCTTCAATTATCTCATAATAGCCATTTAACTTATATCTCCTTATTTGCCAATGTCATTTTTTCCTAATTTGACTTTAGCATCCTTAGTGACATATTTTGGCCACCTTAGTCCCCTTTTAGATGAGGCTATAGCCTAGGGGGAACAACTAGGCTACTAAGTCTTCAAGTACCTTGATCATATGGAAGGGGATCTTACAGTCTCCGCTGCTTGAAATTGCTTGCCCACAAGCAATTCAGCTTCTAAACACTGCAAGACTTGTTCACCTTCCCAAGAAGCGTCCTCAATAGGTAAATTTTTCCACTTGATCAGATATTCTTTGATACTTGTGTTCCCCAACTTCTTCTCCCTAACTTCCAATATGTCTTCAGTAATTAAAATAAGTTGGCCCTCTTCATCAAGTGGTGGTAGCTCCTAAGTGACGGTCACCTATTGGCCTAATGCCTTCTTCAAGCATGACACATGGTATACATTGTGGATTTTACTCCCTGGTGGCAATTCAACCTCATATGTTACCTCTCCAATTCTTCTACTCACCCTGTAGGGCCCATGGAAACAAGGCTTGAGTTTCTCCACGCCATTTTTCTTGACAGGTGACTGACGATATAGATGTAGCCTCAAATAAACCAAGTCCCCTACCTCAAAGCTGTGCTCCACTCTGTTTTTATCTACATAGACCTTTTGCTGATTTTGAGCCTTCTGCAAATGATCTTTAAGATCTTTAAGTATCTCATGACTTTCTTGTATCTAGTCCTTAGCCATAGGAGCCCTACTGTCCCCAAGCGCAATCTCCATGAAGGTGAGTGAATCATAGCCATATAGTGCCTTGAAAGGTGTCATGCCAATGGATCTGTGATGGGTAGTGTTATAACAATATTCCCCCAAGGACTTGGGGGCCTATTGGTGGGAGGCAATGATTTTCACCCAACCCACCAGGGATCAAACCCCATCGAGATATTCGCCCGTTGTGATAAGGCTCGAAGGGTAGGCGACCCCTGGGATATATTTCCACTCCGGTGGAAGTCGAGACATTTCGGCTCTTGCTGAGTCACAAGTTATTGGCATATCTAGCTTACAGGCTATTTGATATACTCTTGGGTTTATAGTGGCAGTCAACGGATTTGAACTTGGGCCATGCCCAGGTAATCCCGACGAGTTACTGATTCCCCATGGTTAAAAAAAACAATATTCCCCAAATGAAGCTACTAGACCCATGCTTTCTGTTGTCCTTCCACATAATTCCTGAGGTACCCTCCACCCATTTATTGACTATTTTTGTTTGTCTATCAGTCTGTGGGTGATAGCTCATACTAGGTGTCAACTCAATGCCAACAAGCCTAAATAACTCCTTCCAAAAAGTGCTCATGAACCTGCTATCCCTGTCACTCACAATATTCTTGGGTAAGCCATGCAATTTGAACACTTCTCTGAAGAACAATTCTTCTACCTGAGATGCGCTATGCTCCATGGACATTGCAAAGAAATGTGCAATTTTTTTCAAGGATCCACAACTACAAAAATGCCATCCTTGCCCTACAACTTAGGCAGCCTGGTGATGAAATCCATGGATATGCTCTCCCATTTATATGCTGGAATGGGAAGTGGTTGCAACAAACCTGCTGGATGAGTATGCTCAACCTTGTTCTGTTGATAAGTTGTGCATTCTCTAACATAGTGCATAACATCCTCCTTGAGGCCCTTCCATGCAAACCTCTCTCTGATTTGCTTGTAAGTCTTGAGGAACCCTTGGTGCCTCACTAGTGGTGAATCATGGAATGCCCTAAGCACCTTCTCCTTGAATTTAGAATCTGGTACCACATAAATTCTTCCCTTATAGTAGATAAGGTCATCCAAAATCCGAAACCGATCATCCTTAATTTGTCCATCCATCAGTTCACATCCAAACTTATATTTGGAGTAATCCACCAAAAGATGTGACTTCCACTCTGTTAACACATATCCTCGTTCTTCCGCCTCAACTCCTGCATGTTGACGCCCGCGTATTCTCAGTCGCGGTTTTGTCACCACAGCCTCCTGCCTGGTCGTCTTCCAGTCAACTTTCATGCCATTTGCGTCAAATTCTCGTCAGCATCCAACGTAGATCCAGATGGCTAGAGAGCAGGGTGATGTCGCCAAGTTTCTAGGTGCCGAGTTGACTTGGGCCTATCCGGATCTCGGGGAAGACAGTTAATGAAGTTGGAGGGGCGGTGGTTGAGCATCGTTTCCTCCATAATTGGAAATCTCAAAGGCACTGTTAGCAACTCGACTTGTCTGCAGGTCCTTTCTGAAACACGATTGCGTCTAATTGAAGCTCACGTCTGACAGATGACTGCACACGCAGTCTGTCAGAGAGCATGTAGACGTAATGCCTTGAATGCAAAGACTCGAGCATGTCTCTGTTGTTTGGCTTTGAGTATATAGGAGTCATTTTGATATTTTGTTATGGTCGATGGTTGAGCTAGGCTCCCACATTGTAAAGTTTTGATGAAGCTCTGGTTCTTTTGGTTATGTATCTGTATTTGAGACTTCTTGTTTAATGAAAGTCAACTTCCTTTCATTTATCTGTAACAACTGTGTTAGAACACTTGGGCATGGATGATCCAGTCGAGGGTAGTTATGCTGTTGTGATGTAGGTTTGATCATAGTGGCATCACGACCAGTTTTAATCAGTTTCCTGTGTTGTCGTTTCCCTCTTACACTGAAGTTCTTATAAGTCAATTTATCCAGGCATAGGGTTAACACATTAACCAACTAGAGTCCACTTGACATAGCTTTAGGGTTAGGTTAACACGTAACAATAACAAATAATATTTTAACAATAAAAAAATGTCAAGTGGTAAATCCAAATAGACCAAGTCAACAAGGTAATAAATTAAATCGTTGAGGTGGGTTTCAATATCAAGGCGACCAACTTTCTTTAGGAAAAAGTAAAGTCCAATATATAAATTCAAACCAACACATAATCGTAAATTTAGGAGGGTAAACAATAAGACAAAGTCAAAGGTCAAGTCCTTCTTTAATGGCAGATTGTTCACATGAGTCCATGATATAACTTATAAGATTTTATCATCCTAGCATACGTGGAAGGCTAATGACGTGATCATGCCTTTCTTTTTAACTACTCCTAGGTCACATGGACCATCCCGGGAGAGAAGAAAGTCACACATCATCTCGGCTTGGTACATAAACCAAGAAACTGCCTGGTCCCTGTAAGATTTTTAGGGAAAAGAGAAAACAATAATAACTGTAAATTTGATCACCACTTTTTGAAGTATATGAAATACTGAGAATACAAATCTGAACATGCAAGATGGGCAGCTAGGGTAGCACTCTTAGGACTGTCACAACAGGTCCTAGAGGCAACATATAACAAGTGAAAGCAGCAACTTAAGAGGTACACAGGTGGCAACCAAGGATAAAACCCACGATAGCCTAAAAGAAACACATCGACAGCTTGGAAGAAACACAACGACAACTTGGAGGGAAGATAGGAGGGGCCGCGACACTGTAACCCAACAAAAGGATAGATCCGCGACACTATAGCCCAGTAAGAGAAACACCAGAAATGAAACCCCAGCCAACAAGAGGAAGAAACTAAGGAGGCCGCACCTCAAACAATAAGAGAGAGTTCACGAAGGAGGCCGAATTCAAAAACTGAAGTAGCTGCAATAAGAAGACCAAGGAAAGATGATGAGTAACAAGTGTAAGAATGAGAGAGGGGTAGGTTCCCTTTTATAGTTTAGGACGACTTAGTATTAGGTTTAATTAAAAACCTAACAAATTAAAATAAATAATAATTAATATTTTTATTTAATAAAAATATTAATTATAAAGTCAAATAAGTCAAAGTGACTTATAAAAGACCAACACTACATCAAACAAGATGGGGAAAGAGAATCAAGTAAGGGGAGGCTACAAGACAAAGTCAAGGGCGGTCTTCTTCAATGGTAAATTGTCCACATATGTCTCCTGATAACTTATAAGCTTTTATCATCCTTGCATAAGAGGAGAAACCAATGATGTGGTCAGGTCCATCTTCTAGCTTCTCCTAGGTCTCATGGACCATCCTAGGAGAGAAGAAGAAGATCACACATCATCACATCTTGGTACACAACCGAGAACCACCTGGTCCCAGACCAGGATACCCCATTACACTTCTGGGGGCCCTAGAACACATCTAGGGTCTTTCATCCACCAAGGTACAAGACCAAGGATCAACCTAAGCGTTTTTTGCAAGGATTCCCTGGAACACATCCAGGGGCCCTAGAGCACATCTAGGGACTTACATCATCAACTGCCAAGGAACACATCCAAGGATCAATCCAAGCACAGAGCAAGGATTCCCTGGAACACATCCAGGGGCCCTAGAACACATCTAGGGACTTACTGCTTGGTCCTTGACCAAGAACCCTTGAAATACACTGGGGGCCCTAACTAGGGTCTTTTGCCATGGCTCTAACTACTTGGTCCCAAACCAAGAACCCCAGAAGTGTATTGGGGGCCCTAGATATCAGCTAGGGTCTTATGCCATCCTCCCGGAGAATGGCTCTTGTAGCAACACTAATTTCAACACTCCTTCTCAGCAACACCAAGCTTGTCTCAAAAGTACACAAACTTTATCAAAATATCTGTGGTTTGTTCCACCGTTGGAACATACTGAATATTGAGAATGTTCTTCTGCACCATGTCCCGAACATAGTGATATCTCATCTCAATGTGTTTCGATTTGTCATGAAACACCGGATTCTCGGAGAGCTTTATACAACTCTGGTTATCACAGTGGATTACTGTGGGTTCCAAGTCCTCACTGAACAAATCTGAGAGTAGATTTCTGAGCCCACTGCTTCTCTACTAGCGACACTTGCAGCAATGTATTCTGCCTCTGCAGTGCTCTGGGCTATGGAGCCATGTTTCCTGTTGTACCAGGAGATCATAGCTGAACCCAAACTGAAACAATATCCAAAAGTACTCTCCCGATCCAGTTTACTTCCCATCCAATCTGAATCTGTAAAACCATAAAGCATTACCCCTCCACTGGAAGTGTATCTGAGCCCATAGGCTATAGATCCCCAGACATATTTGAGAACATGCTTAACAACAACCATATGAATATGTTTCGATTCACACATGAACTGGCTGAGGGCATTCACTGCACAACAAATGTCTGGTCTGGTATGTACTATATACATCAAGGACCCAATGATCTGACGATATACGGTGGGGTCTTCTGGATCTGATCCTGTAGCTTGATCATGTAACTTCTTCAAGTTAGAAATCGTAGGTGTGGACATGGACTTAGAGTCCAGCATGCTAAATCTGCGAAGCACATCAACTGCATTGATCTAGGTGGATATTGGTGGCCACCCACCTATTCCAACTGGCTCCTTGTGTCTGTTTTTGTTCAACACGTCTTTCTGTACTGCTTTGTAATTGTGAGTTCTACATTTCTGGGGCTATCTGAAGCCTCACACATTCTCCATGTGGATACAGGTGGCCTCTTGCCTAATCCAATTGGCTTATTTTATATGTTTTCATGTCAGCACTTCTTGTTGTACTTTCAGGGTTGTTTTGGGGCCCTAAACATTGTTTTTTTGGCTCGCCACAATCAAACTGTAGACAGAGTCAAAGTCTGATGACGAAATGTGTAGTTCTCTGAAAGACCTTTCCAACGGGCTATCACACGCCTAAAACGGAGGTCGTATGCAAAAGTTATGACCCTAGGAAGTTGAGGTACCAAATTACACCAACTTACCCATAGGGCCCACATGACTTTTGGCGTTTCACCTTCTAGGGTTAGGTTTTTGGATGTCTAGGGTTTTGGCATTCAAGAGTAATATGAAAAGGGCCTATGGAGCCTCATTGTAGTCCATTCTGCTCAGATGGATGTGCGTAGCAGACACATCTCTTCTCAGAGATAGCTACCACCATTTGAGCAAGTTCCAGTTCTGCAGTTTTACAGTTTTAGCCTATTTCATTATTTAATAGAAGATAACCAGCAAGAGTGGGTCTGATATGATAACCCCAACCAACACAAATAAAAAATGTCCAAGAAGATATAGAACTGCTACAACAAGATGGGCAGCCAGGGTAGCAGTCTTAGGACTGTCACAATAGGTCCTAGAAGCAACATATAACAAGTGAAAGCAGTAGCATAAGAGGTACACAGGTGGCAACCAAGGAGAAAACCCACGACAACCTAAAAGAAACACAACAACAACCTGGAGGGAAGATAGGAGGGGCCACAACACCTTGTCCAGCAGGAGAGAGGGCCGTACCTCCTTTAATACAGCAAGAGGATATATCCGCGGCATTGTAACCCAACAAGAGAAACACTAGAAATGAAACCCCAGCTAGCAAGAGGAAGAACCTAAGGAGGCCACACCTCAAACAATAAGAGAGAGTTCACCAAGGAGGCCAATCTCAAAAACTGAAGTAGCCGCATCAAGAAGGTCAAGGAAAGATGATGAGTAGCAAGTGTAAGAATGAGAGAGGGGTAGGTTCCCTTTTATAGTTTAGGAAGGCTTAGGATTAGGTTTAATTAAAAACCAAACAAATTAAAATAAATAATAATTAATATTTTTAATTAATAAAAATATTAATTATAAAGTCAAAGTGACTTATAAAAGACGAACACTACATCAAACAAGATGGAGAAAGAGAATCAAGTAAGGGGAGGCTACAAGACAAAGTCAAGGGGGGTCTTCTTCAACGACAAACTGTCCACATATGTCTCATGATAACTTATAAGCTTTTATCATCCCTGCATAAGAGGAGAAACCGATGATGTGGTCATGTCCATCTTCTAGTTGCTCCTAGGTCTCATGGACCATCTCAGGAGAGAAGAAGAAGATCACACATCATCACATCTTGGTACACAACCAAGAACCACTTGGTCCCAGACCAGGATTACCCCAGAACACTTCTGGGGGCCCTAGAACACATCTAGGGTCTTTCGTCCACCAAGGTACAAGACCAAGGATCAACCCAAGCGTTTGAACAAGGATTCCCTAAAACACATCCAGGGGCCCTTGAACACATCTAGGGACTTACTTCATCAACCACTAAGGAACACATCCAAGGATCAATCCAAGCACCGAGCAAGGATTCCCTGGAACACATCCAGGGGCCCTATAACACATCTAGAGACTTATTGTTTGGTCCTTGACCAAGAATCCCATAAATACACTAGGGGCCCTCTCTAGGGCCTTTTTCCATGGCTCTAACTACTTGGTCCCAAACCAAGAACCTCAGGAGTGTATTGGGGGTCCTAGATCTCAACTAGGGTCGTATGCCATCCTCTCGGAGAATGGCTCTTGCAGCTGCACTAATTTCAACAGTCCCAGACCGGGATACTGCAGAACACATCTGGGGGCCCTAGAATATATCTAGGGGCTTAATCACCAAGGTACACAACCAAGGATCAATCCAAGCGCTAAGCAAGGATTCCCTGGAACACATCCAGGGGCCCTAGAACACATCTAGGGACTTATATCATCAAACTGTTTGGTCCTTGACCAAGAACCCCAACAATACACTGGGGGCCCAACTAGGCTCTTTTGCCATGGCTCTAATTGCTTGGTCCCAGACCAAGAACCCTATGAGTGCACTGGGGGCCCTAGATCACAACTAGGGTCTTTGCCATCCTCCAGAGAATGACTCTTGCAACTGCACTAATTTTAACAATAAGGTTTAATAATGGAAGGTTTTGCTGTCCAAGTTAGCCTTCAATAACATGCATTAAATATCAAACACACCTCTGGGATCTTTAACAACCTAGAACTGGAAGTAATAAGTAAACCATGACAAATGTACACAAGTGGTTTTTGGTCAACATGACGCTAGAAAGACCCCCATGGGGAAAACCAGTAAGAGAGATATATATATATATATTGGAGATCTCAAAGCAATTGATACAACAAGTAAATACACAAGGAACTTTATACAATCCAAGCTTCTTCTCAAGATTGTAAAGGAGTCCCTCAAAACTTGTGCCTGCTGAATGATGACTTTCGCCTCCTCTTGGAATATATGCCTGCTAGCTTGTGCTTGCGCCCTCCTAGAGTTCTTGGCTCTTGGAAAGATGTGAGTGCCCCCTCCTTTGTGTTGGATTGCACTTATCGCAAGTGCACCCACTCCATAATAAATGGAGCACTCCTTCACATGTGCACCCCTCCAATAATGAATTGCACATCTCCTCCAAATGCACCCCTACATCAATCTTGAAGTGCACCTTCTCACTCAAGCACCACTCTCATCAAGCACCACTCTCAAGCAATGGGTGCGCCTTCTCTACTAGTGCGCCCTCTACACAAGCAACTCCTCCACACTTAAGCTCTCAACCTCAAGCCTCCATGGTGCGCCCTCATACTTTGCTCCTCTTCTTCAAACCCTTGCGTGCTTCTCCTCCATGACTGCTCTCATGAAGCTAGTGCGCCCTCCTCATCTCAAGGTTGACATGCTCAAGCCCTTGTGCGCCCTCCTCTCCCCAAGAATGCACCCAAGTGTTCTCCAAACCCTCACCCTTCTCTTCCTCTTCACTGCTCTTCTCCTCACCCAAATCTCTCAAGTGATCAAGTGAAGAATGTGCCTCCTCCTTACCCTTTTGCCTCCTTTAGACTTCCTTAGGCCAAACCTAAAAGATCAATGGCTTAGATTTGATCTAGCCAAGTCTAGTCAATGAGTGAGATCACTTCTCATAAATATCACTTGGAAACCCACTTTACTCAAGTTTCCATAGTTTGCTTTATGTCTATTAATTCACCCACTTTATGAATTAATTGTCACTTTATGACTTAAGTGACATTTCAGTTTATGACTCAAGTCTCCTAAGTCAATGAGAAATTAGAACATAAATTAAAGGTATAAGGGTAATAGTCTCCCCCTTTGTGTTTAGAGACTCACAAACACAAGGGGACCACTTTCCAAGGTACCCAAATCTCAACAGCAAGTACAAGGGCAATATTCAAATGAATGAAATTTATTGTAATTGTCTAGTTTTAGAAAGAAAGAAAGAAGAAAAAATTATATTAATGTACACAAACGACCAAAATAGGTCAAGGGGACTTGAATTTATAATGAACCATCATAGCAATACATGAGTGATGAAGGCATCTGCTAGACAGAAGAAAGGTAAAGTAATTAAAAAGTACAACGGGTTAAACCAAAGAGGTAAATCCTAGACAAAGAAGTAGATCATTATTAAATCCTAGATAATTAGAATCTGTAGTGACACTTGTTCATGCCATTTTAACAAGATAATCTCCAAGAACATGTGATTAACAACAAGGGTTTCAGAATCCTGAGTTTTCATGGGTTCTTTAAATGTACTTTAGGCACACACCTCTGAAAGAAAGTTCATCTTTTTGGCTCAAAAGCAATTTTCTGATATGAAAATGATTTTGGATTTTACAGTTAAGAGGTTTGTGAGAGTGATTAACTTGTCTGGATTCTTCTTAAAAAAATTGATCTTGTACGATAAGATTAGCTTGAAATTTCCAGGTTCCATGCTGCAGTATGAATGGGTAAATGTGACAGGTTTCATGTATTTAATAGGCTTGTTTAATCTTCAATATCTGTAACTAATTCGGTAGAATTGAATTTGCACGTGTATTTTATCTTCCTTAATAGCACTGTATATTTCTGTATTACAGTTATATAATTGTTAATTATATTGCAGGAATTTCGGAAGTGGGGATCAGATCTAAATGTGATTCTTTATCAGGGTGACAAGGACTCACGTTCCTGTATACGCGAGCACGAGTTCTACACGTCTACAAAGAGAGTGCTCTTTGATGTCTTGGTTACTAGTTTTGAACTAGCAATGGTTGATAATTTTGTTCTGCAAAAGTTCAAGTGGTCAAGCGTCATTGGTAGACCAACCATCTCTTTCCATTGGTGTTTATTTGTTGAGTTGATTATATTCTTTATTGGCTTTGCATGAAAGATGATCATTTAACTCCTTTTTGAGATTTTGTAAGAAGAGTTGAACGATTGAGAGGAAACAACATTGTTATAATTTCATTACGTGTTATCATTCAAAAGTCTGAAATACATTGTAAAGTAACATCATTTTATAACCATGATAAGGATAAATTTGTTTCAAAATTCTAACTATAAATTACCATGGGGCATCAACTGTTTCTCAGTGGCTGTCTTTGTTTAGAAATTTAGTGTGAAATGAGACCATTCTCATGGGGGTTGTCTCCAGGGCTGAGTGGCTTGCTCAGGATATCTGGAGTTTTCTTTTATTTCGACTGAATTGATAACTTTTATTGCCCTGCTTTGAGATTTTCTCCTGCCTGTTCACTGCTTTGTAGATCATAACATGATTTTCCAAACTAACAAATTCAAAAGACAACAACGAGTAAATGAGACACCATAACATTATTGGGCATCTCTTCCTTGTGGAGAAGGCACTATCAGGCAATCTTCAATGGAGATTCTGTAGTGCTCTACCTGGGTTAATTGGTGGCTTCCAGATCAGAATTAGCCGTTTAGTATCGTGCTTGGATAGGCATTATTAGGAAAGGGTTGAACTCCATTACAGTGGGTACCAATGCAAACTTGTTAGTTTTCCTTCCCTATGGGGGAAGCCGACCTTACTTGGCTGTGACCAAACTATATGATGTAGGATTTTGTAAAAGTACACATGAATCGTGGGAGTGTATTGGGATCCACAGTCGCCAAAAAGATCAGGAGTGGGTGCAACAACATACATTTTTATAAAAATATATATTTATGAAATTTATATATATTGAAAATTAGAAAAATTCATGACTTTTAGGAACATTTGAATCAAAATCCACTTTCTAAACATCTAGGTTTGAATCATATTAATATATCAGAATATGGTATTAATATTTCAATATTTGATGATTCATGATTCCTAATCTTAAAATCAACCCCTGTATCTGACCCTGTAAATTACCCTCACTCGTTCTCCAATTCTATAAGCAACTTCTAACTGTTTTTTTATCCTCCTTGACTGTTTTTCTGACATAATTCTAGAGAGCAGAATCAATGGAGATATTTCTGCAGATTTTCTTCATCATCTCTTCTTCCTCCACCATGAGTTCCATCACCAGAGTTTTTCTGAGATGGTGAATGTGAAGCCATGGAAGGATATAGCGGAACAAGAGGACAAATAAGCGTTTTGAGTTCTGTGCTTCCTGCAAATGTTGATAAATCCTCTCACCCAGAGAGCTATCCAAAATAATGTCCCCTTTCCCTCCAGAAACGACACGGTCATTGTACTTTTTTGTCTTTTCCCCTGTTTTATATAGGAATTGTTTCCTGAAGGGGTTTCTGCTGCTGGAAACAGATCCAGAAGGAAAAGCTGATGGATACCAAAGTTATCATAACCGGAACTGGCCAAGGATCAGTTCAGGACTGAACTAGGCGTGGCTGACAAACTGGGTTTGTGATGTGGTCCACTGAAAGGTATATAGAATATGAAAAATTTAATGAAAATTATATATATTCTTGTACTTCAATGTAAATCCAAACCATTAGATACCTGTTATCGCACAGTTTGTAGATGCAAGAAAGGCTAAAGAATAGTAGGTCAAACTGGCAAAACATGAACTTTCCTCACCCAATGTCACCACAATGGGGAGGCTCTTTCTATTTAGGGAGGCTAGGCCCAGGGGAGGGGAGACGGCCCCGGTAACCTGGGGTTTTGAAAGGGCAAAGGCTAATAGTACAAAGAAAATTTCCCCCTCACAGATTACCGCCAATCAGATAGTCCGGCCAAAGGCCAATTTGAAGTAACCCCCAAAGAATATGTACCTGCCTGGAACAAGACAACAACAAGAAAGATATATGCAAGCTATATTCAATGGGGTTAGTACTTCATATGTAAGTGACCATCTAATATTCAATGTAATCAATTTGACGGTAAAAATTGACGAAATCAATGTTTGCAAAATTGCAATGATAAATATGTTACTTGTCAATAGATACTGGAACGATATAGCATTCGATGTAACAAATCAACACTCAATCCAATAAATGCTCTTAACTACCATTCAATTGCTTATAAAATGGAACGTTGCTGCATCAAGATGAAATAACCAAGGGTGACGTCAGCATTCTAGGGTTAGTAGGTTAGGGTTAGTGCAGTTAGGGTTTCAGTTTAAAGAAGTTTGAGAGTGTTTGGATTTGATTTCACTTCAACGCTGGAGGCTGGAGATCAGTGCCTTAGGGTTAAAGGAGTCAATAAATGATGGACGCAAGAGTTGAAGGGAAAGAGATTTCAAAGGACTGGAGGGAAAAGTTTCTCAAGGTGCTGCTAGAGCAGGTCCTTAAAAGTAGAACCCTAGGGGAGAGAGGCTCACTCCGATGTTGCAAAAGCAAGGCCTCGTGCTTTCTCCTCCTTCCCGGCAAACGGCTAGCCCAAAAACAGGAAAAATAGACCAAGACAAGAGGTTTTGCTGAGGGAGGTGTTGCTAGAGCAAGGCCTATCAGCAAACCCTAGAACAGTACGGCCCTGGTGTAATAAGCCTAGGCCAGGGACGTCTCACTCTTCTTGGCTCAAAAGGGTATGGCTAGCATAAGGGAGAAAGAAAAAGGAGTGTAGCTATGGCTAGGCTCTCTTTTTCCTCTTCAATGGCGTAAGGCTTCTCTATCAGGGGACATGAGACAACGACCTACTTGTGTGTTTGTCCCCTAGGGTTTTGATTCAACAATATTTATAAATAGATGCAAGAAATCAAACTACAACCATTCAATCAAGAAGTTTTGCAGAAAAATACTTACAAATCATGAAGAAATAACCATGCAAACCCTAGTTGTAACACCTTCCTTCAAGAGAAACACCATAAATGCCAAAAAATCTCTTCCTTCAACAAGTGCTCATCACTTAGTTCAGCCAAAAACCCCAATAGGGCACTAAAATCAGACCTCACTAATGAGTGAGTGATGAATGATGATAAAATGAGAGTCAAAACCCTCAATATATAGTGTATCAATGACCTAATTTTACCTTTTAGGTCATAAAAAGGCCGATAAGGCCATAATGTCAAAATAAAATTGTTTTTACATTAAATTGTCAAATTAAAACCCCAATTGAGCTGCAAAGAGAGTAAAATCCCCTTCAAGCGAGGCGCTATCCCCTTCTAGGGCAAATGAGACATCTAGGAGCAAAACGTTAGCCCCCAAGGGGCCTCTCCAACATGCCACACGTGCCACTGCTGCCCAGTCTACCTCCAAAAGTGTCCATGAAGCTGGATGACGTCATGGTGAAGATGGGGACGTCCTAAGCCTTCCAAGGCTAGCGTTCCACTGAAAATGGGTCATTCCCCCTAGGTCTAGTCTTGCCGAAGTGCCTCTGATGGAATGTCCTCTTCCTCTTCGGTGCAAAAGCCCTCATCCATCTCCATCCTGTCTCTACCCCCTGATGGGGTCTCAACATCCATCTGGTGGGCTCTTCAGCCCCATGGAGGTCTGAACTGGTCATCTCCCCATGTGTACCGGTCCAAATGGTACCTGTCAGCCGGGCATGGTCCTGCACATCAAAAGCTACGCCCTCCATGGGCTCATCAGTCACCGGGATCATAACAATGTTAATCACATCTCATCATCAATATTATTAAACATATGCATAAAAACCCTGATACATCAGTCAATGGCTCAAAGACATTACAAAAACCTGCAATACAAGATTGGAGAAAAGACAAGACGTCCTATTGGGCTAGTATCCACAAGAAAAGGAATGTTTCCAGGAGGATTTCATCCAAGCCATGTAAGTGAAGTGATGTGGCTAGGGGATGTCCAGACATGTGGGTGCAGTGAGGGTCAAGGATGCATAATGTTATCTGTGGGTGCCTTTGTAGAAGGCGAGCTGTACCTGTCATGGATGCATTTTTTCCAAGCCCGTTTTTGCCTTTGTTTTTTTCTTGCTTTATTCTTTTATTTGCTTTTTCCTTTTATTCAAGGGCTAACCAGAGGACACTGCCTTGGCATGCCAGAGCTGACAGTGTTACCCACAAGTACTTTCACAGAGATGAGAAGGCTGGCTCATGATGCGACCCCCTTTCCCTTGGCCATGCAACCAAAGGTCACTGCCCTGGCGTGGTAACCAGATAGTGGCAATGTCATACTGCTAGGTACCCATGAACCTAATAGGATGGCTCGTGATGAGACCCCCTATCCTCTGACTAGATCTTGTTTGTTATTTTCTGGGTCCCTCCTGTTTCTTGCTGAGAGGCTTTTTATTGCCTTCTCAGGGATCCTTGGGCGAAGCATCTCGAGGTTTCATTTTAGGCTTTTGTCTTTTACCAACTGATTTTACCTTCTGGGCCTTTAGCCCCTTCTTCCCACGAGATAAGGTGCAATCCTACAAATAGGTCAACCCAATGCCCGGACAAGGGGAATGGGATAAGTGAGTGGGAGACAAGATGAAACAATGGTGCTATGATGGGAACGGACGATGGCTCTTCAAAAATTCCCCAGTGGCAAACCAAAACCTATGGGCACAGGCTTGCTAGGGCACCTTGTCAATTCCCCCAATTATGGTCAAGTGGGTCAATGTAAGATCCAAGCAGTTGTTAGAGATAAAAGGAATTAGATGCATATATTTAAAGGTTTCAATGATCAAAAGTGACACATACCATCATACCTGGACCCAGTGTTGCCAGAAGCGGGAGCGTTTAGGAAGCGGGAGCGTCGGAAG
>ML803522.1:114239-144445 GCA_009831015.1 Picea engelmannii
GGGATATTAATGCACCCAGAAAATTGCAGGTTTTCAAGGTGTCTGTACAGCCATTAATGCACCCAGAAAATTGCTGAAGCTGTACAACCATTTGGAGGCACAAAGATCGAGGAGCAGACCTGTAATTTATTGCAGAAAATTCTGGGAAGAGTTTTGAGGAGTTTGGCTCATTTTCCTGTGTGAAGACTTGGCACGGTGATCGAGATAAGTTTGTCATTAAATTTCTGAAGATGAACATGCTGTAACAGAATTTCTCAGAAACTCCTAAATAATAAAAAACCCCGTCTCTCACCGGTTTTCCCCTTGTGGGTTTTTCCAGGGTTGATGTTAGACCAAAAATCTGTGTCAATAATTTTCTGAGTTTTATGTGCTGCTGATATTTTATTTCTGTGTTATAAATGATGTTCAGAATCCTCATGTTTCAGTTCTGAAATTAGTTTTCTGCTGAGTTTTATTTGCTGTTATAAAACTGAGTTTGGGCATTAAACATTGGCTGAAAAATCAGTGAAACTGAAACTGGGTTGGGGTCTGAAAATTTACAATCAGCACACTGCTCAACCACTCTCTCGAAGATTTTGGTTTGTTGTGATTTTCTTTTTTGTTGCTTGGGTAATGATTATGCCAATATCTTTTAATACAATAGTTAAAAATTGCAATAATAGCATATGTAATGATATGGTAGTTGCTTCTATTGACTCCACATTAAATTGTACAGTTGGCAGAGGTTTTTTTTACTGTTAATCCTGGGCATTCTGTTTCAAATTATTTGCCTAATAGTGAATAATTTATTCAGTCCTAAAGTAGCTGGAAAAACTGTGTGGTGACTAGTCTATTCGTAAGGTGAAAGAGCGCACTTAGGGTAACTGTGGCACTGCCAAATTTAGGATAATAAGGGCGACCTTCAAACTTTGTGGGGTGATATTCTGTGAAAGCACTATGCTCATCATGGATGTGATGACTTGTTTTTATTTATTTATTATAGATATAGATACTATACACCCATTGGGGCATCCTGTCTTGTATAATTATTAATTATTCTGCTTCCTCTGTTTTGATCTTGCAGTTGATGAGGGTCATCGGATTAAAAATTTTCGTTCCAAACTTGGTACTCTTCTGAAGCAACAGGCAACAGATTTCCGCTTGCTCTTAACTGTGAGTATTGTCATGCCATATTTTTTGTTATTTTTGTTATAGACATGTTGTGTCACAGAGAAAAAAATTGCTTCAGAAAGAAACCCCAGGTACAGAAACATAACAAAAGATTGAAGCAAACTATTGCTTTGATATATAATATTTATTAATGTCCACAAATGATCACTAATTTTTTAATAGAATTGTAGTTTCAATAAAACAATTATTGTCTATGTCACACAAAAATCTGACACTATGTTTGAGGGACTGAAGCTAGGAAACACTGGTGTTCAAGGGCAAAGAATTGTGATCGTTGTCTTTGAGAGCAGAGACTTTGAATAAAAGTGATCGGGGCAAAGAAATTTCTAGGACTTCAGCACAACATCCAGACTTGAATACACATGACTAATATGATGTTTATAATAGGTTTTTTATAGGTCCAGACTGTTGTTAGTACAGTTTGTTATGTATAATTCCTTTACTTATTTAATTCATAGAATATTTTACTCATTACAGCATAAATTTCTTATTTAATTCATAGAATACATTACTTGTTAGGACATAAAAGTTACTTTTTTGCTAACTGACATGACTTCACTTTTACTGTTAACTGATGTGAGCTGACATAAAATTCTACCTTGTTGGGAACTTTCATTGTTGCTGATATTCAACTTTTCAGACGTAAGGTCTCAAACTACATATTTACTTTGTGACATCCTCTACATTATATACTTGATTCCTAGGGTGAGGGAATGATGGGGGCTAAATTTGATAATGATCCAACTGTTTCCATTCTTTATTAGGATTACATTCGTTGATTCATGCTCATCACACATTGGTTTATAATAAGATTGGATCCCATTCTATGTTAATTTCTCTGAACCTAGCACCCGACACTTAACTCGAAATAAAATCACTTTATTTATTAAATGCACAGCTAGGTTTTAACCCAACATTACAGCGGAAGCATTAACAGGAAACCAAACACATTGCACAAAGATTTTGGGTAAGCACCCTTGATGAAACTACGAAGGGAAAACTAGTATCTTGTTCATTTTATTCATTAAAATCTTGGGCCCCCATCCTGGGATAACGGCCCATCAAAGGAATACAATGCAACAATAGCCTAGCCCACCTGGATGCTGTCTCCCTTGCTGCCTCTTTGCACCCTTCCTCAGCCCTGCTCACTGACACTTGGATGAATTGCCCTTCACCCAATCAATGAGATCTCTTCATTCATTTTGTGTGTGACACAAGAACATGAGCAAAGAACCCCTCTTTCTATGTGCTCTTTGTGTGTCTCATCCTCCCACTTAGACTGCGTTTTATAATGTTGAGTTAACCCTAAATTCAAAACCCTAGATCTCCTAAAGTGATCAAGGGCTGAGATTAGGTCTCCCCTTCACTTTAGATCTAACGGCTAGGATTTAATCAACTCACTTAAGTTGTTAATGCCAAATACTTAGGCATTTAACTTAATTAATCTCACATTAATTAAGAAGTTCATTCACTTAATAATCACGTTATAAGTGAATTTCCTAAGGTTCTGAGAGGCATTACGGACGACTTCCACATGCTAGCAGCTAGACACCAAGCCTATGTGGAAGTACCTCTCCGATGCTAAATACATTAACATTCTATACATCATTCCCTTAATAAATTGAATTCCTATCCAACCAACTTTCCTTATAATTTCCATTCTTTTTTTTGAAGTCATTTCTTGTGGATAAGTTCTTGAAGACAATGTAATTTGCAATTTCTTTGTACTAGTTTGATACTATGATACTCTTTGCAAGATGGCTTCTAAAATCTCAATATACCTTTGACAATGGACTCTCTATTGTAGTTTGAGCTTTGTTGTGCTATGGGATCTTCTCGACTATAGTAGCATTTGGAAGTGAATTCATGTAACTATAGTAAATACTGACATATTCTTGCATAATTGACTAGTTCAATCATATAGAGCAATGTTTGTTTGTTCAAATAAAAATCAAAGCAACTTTGCAATGGGTAGTGTTCGTATTTCTACATTATGTGAAAACCATTCCCAACCTTTCTCATCTATTGTACAGTGTACTATAGTTCTTCTTTACTATAGCAAGATTCTTGGTAGCAAAATAAATTAGCGTTTTAGTTTTCCTGACCCACCCTTTTTTTCCCAAGGAAAACCTTGTGGGGAAACCCTGGGGCACTTCACCACATTTTACAGATGGTACCAGTGTAAACCTATCAACTTTTTGCAGCCTCCCCAGGGGATTTTCCTTGAGACTTCCTGCATGAAGGTTGAAGCACTCAACCAGTGGAGCTAGCCCACTGGGCTTGGACCCATCTTATGTGGTTGTGCACCCAAATAAAATTTGTTAGCCCAATTTGCAAAAGCTAGTAGTAGGGCATTGTTCAATCTAAATTTAAGGTCCTTGAAAGATTACTCTTCTTCCCAATCAAATGTTACTTATCATTTTTGATTGATGCAATGGAGGACTAATTCAATAAAGTTCTTAATAGACCTCTTCTGATAATCAAATAGTTCTAAAAAGGATTTTCCTTCCTCGATAATTCGAGGATGGTTCATATGTGCAAAAGCTCTTACCTTGTTTGGGTTAGTATCCCACCTTCAAGATCTTAATATATGCCCTAGAACTTTCAGTGGTTTAAGGGAAACAATATTTTTTTTTAAATTTTGTGTTTATGAGGAAATTCCAAGTATATTGCAGTGGACTTATATTATAAAATCCCTTCAAATGTTTGGGAGGTAAATTTAAAAAATGATTGAAATTTACATTTTCAAAATTGGTAGGGGCATTAAAGTTTGAAGGGCACCTTGTTTTACACATATATCTTTCTTACAATGTGTTTTTTGTGCATTTCTTACAATGGCGACATATTTGTTGTACCCCATGAATCGATCCAAGAAGGAATACATGTTATGTCCTATGACCATGTATTTGACACTTATTACAAGGAATAAGCCATTAATTTACATCCTTAGAGACACTTGAAGGTAACCTTGACAGAAAAAAGAGCATGTATTTCTATAAGCAAAAGGGGATAATTGTTATCCGAGTTATAGTGTTTATTTTGTACTTCTGTTTTAAATGTTAAGACTTAGGACTCAAGAGTTAGTGATGGACTCGGTTGTCCAACAAAGATTGTAGAAATGAAGTAGACATCACATTGAAGCATGACTTTGTATGACTCCCAACATTGCCAATTGTTCTCTGCAGTGTTAGCATTAGACCTAGCTTTCAGTGAATGGAAACCATGGAAGTTCGATTCTATATTATTTTCTTTTCTATCAAATTTATAAAAGTAAAATTTTAATTATTATTTTGTGTTTACGTAGAGGTGGACATCAAAATTGCACATCGAAATTTGACATATGTTCTCCAATGTGTGCTTGACATTTGGCATCTTAGGATTAGTGATGCCCAATGGGGGCATGAGGTAACTGCTCCGATAAGAGCCTAGTTAACATCAATGAAACTACTTTCCCATATATAGAATAACACTTAAAAGTATCTCCATTAAGAAGCTTTGAGAAATGTTGGTTTTGCCATTGTGGTAAATTTTAGAGATGCTTCAACTCTGATCTCAGTGTAAGTTAGTGCTCTATGCAGAATTGAAGACTTGTAGTGTTGGAATCCGAGAGTCAAACTTCAAAACATTTAACTTCGAAGAATAGAAACACTTTTACCAACTACTTCATTAATTGGTAATAGTGGCAACATTCAGTGAAGTGAACATAACTGAAGATTTGTGTTTTTGGGCTAAGACCCTCCTCGCTCGTTTTTATATACAGGGTCACCATTAAATCATCATTCATTTTTATATCTTATTCAAATATGCTTTTATATATATTTTTGGTCTATCCAATTAAAAGTCAAAAACTATAAAAGTTTCCACTACTGTTGGTCTACATTTGGCTTTAGAGCTAGACTTGGTAAAAATATTTGCAAGACTCGTTGAATTTTTTTACCAGACCCGGTAAATTTTTTTATCAGACCCGGTAATTTTTTTTATCAAACCTGATAAATTTTTTTACCGGACCTGATAATTTTGTATGAAATCTAGTAAATTTTTTTACCGGACCTGATAATTTTTGTATGAAATCTAGTAAATTTTTTCTACCAAACCCGATAAAATTTAAGAAGTAATGGATTCATCATGGAAAAAACTAGGGCCCAATGATGAAATAAATAAGGAATTACAGAGCCATAAGGAAGACATAAAATCTCTGAAATCTCGCTTGGATAGCATTGAGGTTGGGATGAACAAGCAACATGCAAAATTAAAAGAAAATGCTGTCCAAGCAAGGAACATAACATAAAACTACGTTGCAAATATTAGACAACACATTATACAATACAATTATGTTAAGAGGACAAGAAAATTGAAAGAGAGGAAGTAAATAGGGAGAATGCTGATAGGTTCAATAGATTAATGGAAAGACTGGAGCAAATTGCACCTCAGCCTTCACCAATATCAAATAGAGAATTACTAGTGATGTCTCTCTTAGGTATACAAGTAACCCAAGATTTCAATATAGAGATTACGACAAAATGAAAAAGGAATGACCAAAATATGATGGGAAAGACCATAGAGGAGCCATCATCTCGGTCAACAAAATGGAGGGTATCTTTGAATCAATTCCCCCACTTGGTGAAGGAGAAGCTTATGATTGGTTCTTGTGGTGGTCTGGGAAATGTGATGCTTGTTCTTTCTATTGTGAAAACCTTCACCACTTCATTATTGAAGAGGTTCCATGATGAAGAAGAGGATGAACTTTACACCAAATTCGGTCATATAAAGCAAAAAGGAAATGCAAATGATTTTACACATGAATGGGAAGTTCTGGCAACAAGACAAATTGGATTCTGAGATGTTCAATGCTAAAAATGTACATTTGCGGGTTGAAGGATTACATCCGTAGTGAAATAACCACTCTTAAGGTTTAAAGCCGACCATAACCACTTGTCTCTGCACCTTTCATATTTATAACTTTGGCATGCTACCCTTATCATTGACTATTCTGTCCTGAAGATGAATCCAGGTAAAGAATTCAAAATTTCGATATAAAAATGAATTTCACTGTGGAAAATCCGGAAAACAATTCTGAAAACTCACACCACAGGAACCTTAAAACAGTAGATTGTTATCGTTAGCTTAAAAAATGAGTAGCTTTGAGCTTGTATTTTTAATACTGAATATGCACTAGAAGATATTATAATTGGTATAATTTCTAATGAATTGTGTTGAAACAGAAAAACTATTGTATGCTGGAGAATACCTACTGTCAGTCTTCAATATTATTTGATCCTGTTCTATGAGTTTGTTAGGGGAGTTATGACGATACTAATGTCTGATGTTTGTGGTGGTGTAATTAGGGAACTCCGCTTCAAAATACGTTAGCAGAGTTATTTGCATTGCTTCATTTCCTGGATCCATCTGAAGTTCCAGATCCAGAATATGCAGCTTGTGCATTTTCAGAAATTGGTGTCAAGTCTGACCAATGTGATAGTGCAAAAAGTGTTGAAAATATATCGCGAATTCACGAACTTTTGCAGCCAAGGTATAGTCTGAGATTACCCATTTTGACGTTCATAAATTGAGGATGTACTTGATTAGAAATAATGATCAATAACATGACTTTGATTTTTTGTTTATCCATTGACCTCCTGCAGGATGTTAAGAAGGCTTAAATCTGAGGTGCTCCGGGATATGATACCTGGGAAACGATTAGTGGAAGTGCCATGTGCACTTGCCATCCCTCAGCGACGTTTGTATGTGAACCTTTTAAAAAAGAACTACAAGGAGTTAAACAAAGGCATTCGCAATGGTGTGTAGTTTATTACATTTCTATGTATATGATTAACACTATAGTCGGGACATGAGAACCTAAAATAGGAGTTATGAATAATGTTATACAGCTATGCAGTTTCTCTTATTTTGCATTTCTTCTTTGACATCACGTGAAATGCAAGTAAGGAAAACTGTAGTAGTCAAGGAAATCCGTTAGTGCCTGATTTTTCTAGTAATGTTGCTCCTCGGTATTATCCCTTATGACATCTTTGGGCTTTGTTTTCCTTTCTTGGATAAACACATCATAAGGGAAATAAAAAAGATAGGTAAGAATTACTGCTATCCTGCGGAGCAAAAATAATATTAAATTTAGGATCTTTTGTGAAATTTCTAAAACCCAGCAAAATGAACCGATGTTTCCAACAATATTTCACTCAGAAATTATTTCCTTTTAAATTTCTGAAATTGTTCTTTTGTGACTACAGCTAGGTTTCTTCACAAAATTTTAAATGCACAGCAGAAAAATAAATCTGATCAATCAATGAAGAATGTTAGTTTTTTAGCTCGGGAGGTACGCCACATGCTTGTCTTGTATGTGGAAGTAACCGTGCACCTACAATACTAGACACTTGACCTTGTAATGGGTTTTTATAAAGTTGTGATAAAGTGGTTCTTTTATGTAAGTGATTTTTTAATAAAGTGTACCTTTAAATATTAAAGTGACTTTATCTCATAAAGTGTACTTATGTTATAAAGTGAAAATGTACTTTAATATTTTAAAGTGATTTATTTTGGAGGGAATGAATCATATCCCTTGATCTTGGCCATTGGATTTAGAGTTGGAGAAGGTGAAGGGTCACTTTCAGATTATAAGAGAATACCTAAGGTAGAGTGCAAGAAAATGAGAAGGAGATTGAGAGATATTTTTCTAAGTAAGCTTGAAGAGGAGATTTAGGGCAGTAGGCCGGGTGCTTTTCTGCATGCAAATCGAGGCAGTTTTCTGGTGTTTTCTGTTGGTGATTTGGGCAATTTCTGGTGCGGTCCGTACAGTTCTGGTGTGGCACGATTTCCAAGGTGACGTACAATGCGCAACCATCACCGTATGGTCCATACAGGTCGCGAAAACAGCTGAACAGTTTGATGGAGGTTGTATAGTGCACGACTGGGTGTTACAACAACCATACAACCAACACAACAACAAGCATGGGGATCAGATTGGCAGGTTTTTTGGGGAAGATTTGCTGAGGGTTTTTTGAGGGACAGATCTGCCAGGTTTGCTGGTAATTGTATTTTCCCCTTGTGGGTCATTTTCTTGGCAAGGGATACCCAACTCTTATAATAAAATCATCTCGTTACCGGTTTTCCTTTAGGGTTTTTTTCTAGGGGTATTTACCCAAAAATATCTATGTACATGTGTGTGGTTTCCTGTTTTTACTTTCGCTGCAACTTCTGGTTAAGAATCTCAGCGTGCTTTTATTCAGTAGATCTGCATTTTATTTCAACAAGAATTTACTAGGAATTAATTATCGTGACAGGGGTTCAAGAAAATTTTACATGGTATCAGAGCTCACACTCTAGAGGAGATCAGACAAGGGTTTTGTCACAAGTTTTATGGCAGATCTAAATTCCAATAGTTTATATTCCTCATTAAAATTCTGATTTGGAGATTGCCGTAACTGGTTTGAGGTTTGAGGATATGTTGGAGGGTGCATCGAACTTCGCACCTTGGAGGGCGAGGGTTACATTAATTCTCATGGAGAATGGGTTGTGGGAGTTTGCAAATACCATTGTGACCCCATTGACGGATCCACAAGGATTGATCATTCATAATCAAAAGGATGTGAAAGCGGGGAGGATCATCTTAGATGCGGTGAAGGATAATTTAAAGCTCTGACAAATCTTTTCTAGAGCAGTAATACAAACAGGAAGATGGTGTCGAGGGAAAAGTTTAGAAACACCAAGATGACTAGATCAGATATAGTGACCAACTATCTCACTAAGATCACTCAGGGTCATGATCAGTTGGCAGCGCTTGGGGAGGTCGTGATAGATGAAGAGATGGTGAGGATGACCTTGAGTGGTTTCACTAAGCCATGGGACTCGTTCATCAAGGGCATTGTTGCATGAGAGACACTTCCCAAATTTGATAGGCTATGGGATGATTTTATCCATGAGGAGATTCGGGAGGAATCTCTAGCAGTCCAACATAAGGGTGATGATGAGAATCTGGCTCTTGCTAGTCAAGCAAGGAAGAGCAAGGGAAAGGGTTCCTTCAGGAGGAATACAGGTGGAGAGTTGACTTCATAGGTTGGAAAAAAGAGGGATTTGAGCAAACTTAAATGCTTTGCGTGCCATAAGAGTAGTCACTATGCTTCACAGTGTCCTGAATAGAAGAACGAGAAGGGTAAGTCTCAATAGGTAGCAGCATCTGCAGATAGTCAAGTCAAGGAGTTTGTTGAGAGGTTCGAGAAGGATTTCTTGTTAGTCTCTTGTCTTTCTGGCATAGTTTTCAATAATGCCTTGTTCGTGGATAGTGGGGCTTCTTGTCACATGACGGGGACATGATTTGTTCACCTGTTTGTTAGAGAAGGACTTGGATCTGCATGTCGAGCTTGGCACTAATGCCAAGTGTGGTGTAGAGGGAGTTGGGACAGCCAGGTTTCAAGCAGTGTGGTGTGGAGGTGGCAGATGTGTTGTATGTTCCAGAGCTCAAGAAGAGTTTGCTCTTAGTTTCAATAATGGAAGATAGGCGATACACCATCACTTTCGAGGATGGTTAGGTTCTTATTCGGTTGAAAGGATATAGCCTTGATTCAACACGAGTTCTTGGTAACCAAGAGGGAAATCTATATAGGCTGAAGGCCTAACCAACACATGCTCTAGTTCATGACAATGATGACTCGTTCGAGCTTTGGCATAGGAGGATGGGTCACTTGGATCACAAAGTGCTGCCTGTAATGAGGGAGATTGTCACTGGTCTTCCGGAGTTCAATGTGGAGCGACAGGGAGTATGCAAGGGGTGTGCTCTTGGCAAGAATGCCAAGGATGCCTTTTCGAGCAGCGAGAGCAGATCCAAGGGAACTTGGATCTAGTAGACACATACGTATGTGGTCCTTTGTCAGTCGAGTCGGTGAAAGGGTCTAGTTACTTTGCGACCTTCAGTGATTATTTCTCTAGGAGGACATGGATTTTCTTCATGAGGACTAAGAGTGAGGTCTTTAGTTGGTTTCGGGAGTTTAAGGCTCTCGTGGAGAATCAGATAGGCAAGAAAACCAGAGTTTCGAGGTCGAATAATGGGGGTCAGTACACCTCAAACGAGTTCAACAATTTGTGCAGGGAAGTAGGGATAAAGAGGGAGCTGATAGTACACCTTACAACCCATAGTAATTCGATGTTGTAGAAAGGAAGAATCGATCCATCGTTGGAGCTGCTAAGGCGATGATTCATGACCAGGACCTGCCCATGGTCCTTTGGGTAGAGGCATGCAATACGACAGTGTATGTGCAAAAGATGAGTCCTCACAAGGTCTTGGAGGACAAGAATCCAAAAGAGGCATTTTTTGGAGTGAAGTTGGAGATTGGCCATTTTCGCATTTTCGGTTGTCCAATATACATCCATGTACCAATAGAGAAGAGGACAAAGTTGGAGCCCTCAGGAGAGAAGGGCTTATTTATTGGCTATAGTTAGACCTCGAAGGCATATAGGATCTAGATTCTAGTGCGGAGGAAGATCATGGTGAGTCGAGATGTCAGGTTTTGAGGAGGGCTTAGCATACATGAAGTCTCATGAGCCTACACTAGTGATAGAAGACAAGGAGTAGGAGGATCTGAAGGATGAGCAACGCTCATCTGCTGCTTCCAGTTCATGAAGTTATTCTTTAGGTCAAGAAGAGGAATTGAGAGATTCTTCCAGTTCTGTCAGGAGGAGGCCTTGATGGCTAGATAAGATAAGATAAGATAATTTTATCAATGTCCAACAAATAACCACAAAAGTAGGTTAATGTGATTGAGGATTACAACAAGTATAGGTACAATGTGGGAGTGCAGACACATCTCCTAGATAAAGCTGAGAATAACATAAAGAAAGAAACCTAAAGTAGTGAAATATCCAACAAGTTTAAAACCTAGGTCTAGTTAAAACCAAGGAAAAAGTGTATATAGTAGTATCATACGTGTGGTGATACAAAGTGAGGGTGTCCATGGAATCTAACCAAGAGAGAAATATTTGAAGGTGAAGCTAGTGAGGTCAATGTCCCCTTGATATGATGATCGATGGCGAGGGGGGCGACAGGGGTCGCGCTGGCTCACTGTTGAAGTCCTCAAGTACCATATGGGGATCTGGTTGTATGACTCTGGGGGGATGTAAGAGCGAGGAAGCTCTGTTCTCCAACCATTCGAGGTCGAAGGAAAAAAACTCTGCATCTGGTTGCTCCGCTTGGGCTGGAGGGCAATTCAATGAGCGAGAGGTGCCCTGCATTGAACTCGTCTGGAGCTGAACTCCCTGTCACTATGAGGATGCGTGGTCGGGTGTATGGTCCTGCAACTCCGAACCGGTCTTAGACATATCTGTCAATCTCCCAGGGGGGAGACTGGGCCTGAGTTCTCACCACTCTAGAGAAGACAGTGAGGGAGGCTCAAGAGCATGTGGGGGCTTCTAGGAGTACGTTCAAGGAGAGTAGACCGTCCAATAAAGTGAATGCCATTTTAGAGTTAATTGAATTGGATTTAATGAAATGCCTAAGTTTTTGGCATTAGTGATTTGATTTAATTAGATGAATCTTTGCCATTGATCTCAAGTGAGGGAGATTTAATCTCATCCATTGATCACTTTGGAGATTAGGGTTAGGGCTCATCTCAAGATTAGAAAAGGTAGCCAAGGGAGAGGAGGAGAAACACATTTGATTTGGAGTTAGTGATTAGAATGATGGTAAACAAAGCAAATATAATATGGTATAGGAAAAATGTAAAAACTGAGCAAAGGTAAATTGTTTTCCCAAAACATTTGGTGTCCTTCTAGCGCTGAAAGATCAAGGAAGAGTGAAGAAATTTGACCAAAATAATTTTGTGCTATGTTTCCCCATCCATTGAGAGTTTGTAACCTTTGATGTCTGGTCAATGTCTATTGGTGGATAGCGCTTCTTCGTTTTTCAAATTTTTTTGTTGGAAATTTTAATAGTGAGGCAAAAATACAAAGGGAAAAAATCTCATATATGGTCGCTTTTTTGTTATTGTGCTAAACATTTTGTTGAACCTTGGTCCTTAGGTTATTTTTGTCTTTGAAATTTACTAGGGACTGGGTAGTCTCATGATAGGCATATGGTACTTTGTTCCATCATCGTTTGGACTTGTAATCATTGTTTAAATCTTGGAGAATTATGTTTCCCCATCCATTTAAAGCTTCTAACCTTTGATGTTTGGTCAATGTCTATTGGTCGACATAGCTACCCTGTGTTTCAGTTTTAATAGTAAGCCAAAAATACAAATGGCCAAACGCTCATACATGGTCGCTTTTTTGTTATTGTGATGAACATTTTGTTGAACCTTGGTCCTTATGTTATTGTTTAGTTTTCTAAATTCATTAGGGAGTGGGTAGTCTGATGATAGGCAGATGGTACCTTGTTCCACCATCTTTTGGACTTGTAATCGTTGTTTAAATCTTGGACGATTATGTTTCCCCCTCCATTTAAAATTTCTAACCTTTGATGTTTGGTCAATGTCTGCTGGTCGACAGAGCTACCCTGTGTTTCAATTTTAATAGTAAGCCAAAAATACAAATGGCCAAAAGCTCATACATGGTCGCTTTTTTGTGACTGTGATGAACATTTTGTTGAACCTTGTTCCTTATGTTATTGTTTACTTTTCGAAATTCATTAGGGAGTGGGTAGTCTGATGATAAGCAGATGGTACTTTGTTCCATTATCCTTGGGAATAGTATTCATTGTTTAAATCTTATACAATTGTGATGGAATAAAAGTAAATGCATGGCGGTAAAGCCTCCAAGAGTTAGTTTAATGGAGTAGTGAGTTTTCCATTGGTAATCCCCAAGGATATTCCAGTTTGGGAGGTTGAAGGGCTCAAGTATTAGATTGATAGACTTTCGTTTCATACTTGTTAACCCCTAGATTTCACCCTTGAAAATCTTGAGGGTTCATAGCCAACATGCACTAGTTTCGCTGACATTCTGAGGTTCTCCTAGAGTTTAACACTTGTGGTTATCAGAGGTTGGTTCCCATCAGAGATAGGTACATGATCGGTATATGGTTGTTTTTGTTCCAGAGTTAGAGCTAGCTTGGTTTCTTATGCATTTGAGAGAGATGTTTACATACAACATGCGTCCCTACTTTTTAAGGAGACATGGTTTGAGAGACTCAATTGAAAGTTTTATGCATTCAGGGATGGTCCTTGCATGATTTTGGACTCGATGACACTTTTCTGGGCGATATGCAGGAACTTTCTATTTTTAGCAGGTTGAGCTTTAGGCCTTAGATTGAGATTCTGAGTGTGCACCAGTGACTGTTGAAACATTTTGAGTCTTTTGGGCCTGTTCCGAGTGACATGCATGAGATTTTTCTTTTTAGTAGGTGGAGCACTAGGGCTCACATGTCAATTCTGATTGCGGATTTGGAATCCTCTCGAAAAATTGAATCCGATGAGTATGATATCCTTGACATGCGAGGAGATTCTATTTTTACCAGTGTCTATTTTTAGATAGTTGACACAGGGCAGGGGCTTTCTCTCAGGTTTGTAAGCTAGAGAATATTTCACATGGCTGCAATGATCCACATCTCATAGGTTTGTAAGCTGGAGAATGTCTCACATAACTGCAATCATCAACACTCCCTCTCAGCTAGGGAGGCATTCTTCATCATGCTAAGTCTCACACGGATGTACTCTGAATTATATCCTGGATGGAGTCATCAATACCCCCTCTCAAGTAGGAAGGCATTCTTCCCCAAATTAGTTTGGTGAAGATGTTTGCTATCTGTTCATATGTAGGAAGGTACTGCATGTGTACAAATTTTCTCTGCATCATATCTATGATATAAGAATATTTCATCTCATCGTGTTTCGATCCATCAGGAAACACTGGGTTCTCAAAGAGCTTTATAAACGACTCTTGGTTGTCATCATAGGATCCATCTCATGATCAAGTAAGTCTGTCAGAAGTTTGTGAAGCCATACTGCTTCACACACTCAATGGTACATACTCTGCTTCTGTGGTATTCAAGGCCACATAGATTTTCGTTTCCTGCTGCATTAGGAAACCATGGCAAACTTCATGGTAGAACATCAACCGGATGTGCTCTTCTGGTCCACTATACTTTCTGCTCAATCTAAATCGACATATCTTGCAAACTCAAGTTTACCCTTGAGGCATATCTTAGGCCATATCCAATTGTGCCTCGTATATATCTCCATACATGTTTTTGCTATTGTCTAGTGAGTCTGTATTGGTTGACTCATGAAATGACTAAGCACATTCACTGCATGGCATGAATCAAGTCTAGTGTTAACCAGATACATCAGTGATCCAATCAACTATGGATTAGTCTCATCTGAGTCATCATCAATCCATTATGGTGGATTTTGCATTTTGTCATACTGAACTTCTTTAATATTTTCACTGTATATTTTCCTTGAATCAGGAAACTTTCGTCGATCCTCTGTCATACTTCTTGTCTCAAGAAGTAGTGCATCATACTCATATTCGTCATCTCGAATTCAAAAGTCAATGATTACTTGTATCCAACAACAAGGCTATCTGAATAAGTTGTCAAAATTAGTCTCTTGTCACCAATACTGTAATAATATAGGTTTGGATCAACAACACTCTTGCTGAAATCCAAACTCATCAAGAATCTATCTATCTGATATGGTTTCCAACTCATGGATGGTAGTACGGATGGAAGTGTATCGGGTTTACTGGATCAAGTGTCTCATCATAGACAACTCCCTCTGTTTGTGAGAAACCTCTGGCTATAGATCTCGTTTTGTGTTTCTCCACACTTCATCTGCTCCATGCTTGATCTTATAGATCCACTTGGAAGTTACCACAAACTTCCTTTTTGGTCCCTGAATAATATCTTATACATCATTCTTTAAGATATACTGGTATTCTTCTGTTATGGCATCTTGCCATACCTGTTCTCCTGTTGCTTCTCTAGGACAAGGAGGCTCAACATCAATGAAGTTGCTCATGACTGAAGGATAGCTCGAAAATCTCTTTTGCTTTCTCGGGATGAGTCTTGAGAGGCTTGTATGTTTCTCTGCCTCTTGCAGAGTGAGTCTAGGTAGGCCTTTTATGCCCTACTGCAATATCTCTGAACATATCAACTGAAGAAACTGGATCAATTGGAATAATGTCTGTCTCCCTCTGAACTGCTGAAGGGAGAGAATGTACTGTCTCACTGTCGATCTCCATCTGAGATTCTCTGGATTTGTTTGAATGGGTATCTCTTCTTTAAGGACAACATCTCTGATTGTCTCGCATAATAATCAATCAAATATGGTTTGGACTCTCGAACCAGGGATAATGGTCCAAGTCTTTGAGGGCTCCCATACTAGGGATTTATTAAAAAATGCAATCAACTATAAAATTTGAAATCAATTGGTTTACCTGGTTTGTAGTCATGCTTTAGTTTTAGAGGAAGTACTTCTCCTCTCTCTTTTCTTCATTCTTTTGAGGTGGGTCTGGATCAATGTCAGCAGTGGAAGCATATTGTCTTCCCTTCTTCTTGGTTGGACAGTTTCTTGCATAGTGTCCATAACTGTCACATCTGAAGCACTGAATTTTTGAAACATCTCTTCTTTGATAACCTGGATTTGATGAAGACTTTTCACCTTTAAATGTTTGCCTGAAATTTCTTTTGAATTTTCCTCCTTTCTTTGTATGAAGTGCAAGAGCATGATTTTCTTCTGAGGAATCTTCCACTCCTCTATTTCTAAGTCTAAGTTCTTCTTGAGTACAATCTGTCCATAGACGATCAAAGGTTGGTAGAGCTTCTCATCCATTGATACTCTGAAGGAATGGCTCCCATGATTTTGGGAGGTTGTTGAGAGTGGTTAAGACAAGTTCTCTATCGGACATGATTTCTCCGATGTTCTCTAGCTATTCTTTAATCTCTGATAACTTCATAAAGAAGATGACAACTATGTTAAGTTGGTTCTTCAAGGTAAGAGCTCTGAGGGTGTTGTCACTTTCAAACATTCCTTTTAAAGCTTCATACATATCATAGGCTATCTTCAGGTTGGCAATATGAGGTAAGAGGTGATCTCTTACTGAGTAGATGATTAATTTTCTTGCTTTCATATCTTCTTCTCTATATTTGTAGCTGTGGCTGGTAGGGTTTTAGTTACCACATCCAAGAGGTCATCTTCTTCAAGGGTGACTTGAAGCCTTGATTTCCAGTAGCTGAAGTTGCTTGCTCCATCAAGCCTATCTTCTACTAAGGCTCTGTTCTTCATTTGATTGGTTTCTTCAAACTCTCGCCAACTGGATTTTGAAAACCTAATGATTTGGTTGAATTTGTCACCTTGGATTATGTTGGACTTATGACTGCCAACAATCAACTTGATGGTGTCACAGAGATGCTTGTTGATTCAGGAGAAACATTTCTTCAGAAATCTAGAATTAATATTTTGCAGGAAGTTTCAGCACCTTAGAAACCCTAGGGTCAAAAATCAAAATTTCTCGGAATTTCACTTTGAGAGCTTCTGGAGATGCGCTGGAGGAGGCCGTACTCTTCTATGCCAAAAGTAGCCTCAACGTCCAAGTATTAAGGGCTGAATCACCACTGAAAGGAGGGTTGTACAGAATTTTCTGGAAACCCTAGAAGGGCCGTACGGTTCTGCAAAAGATGAGTTGAGACTTGGTGGATGCTTGTGCAATGGGTTCTTTCAAGACCTATGCTCTGAAACCATGTTGATTTTTCAATAGTCAAGGTTAAGCATGAAGTTCATTCCATTTTTAGCATTTAACCATAACCATAAATGTTGCAGCAACCAAGATCACAAGAAGAAGCACCATGCACAAGAACACAAGAAGTATCATGGAAAACCCTTCTTAACAAGGGAAGAAAACCCAACCAAATCCTTTGCTATATTCCTCAAGAGAAAGACCTTCACGACTAAGATAAAACCTAGCACACAAGAGGGTGCTCAAACCCTAGAAGACTAGCGCCCAAGAGAGGTGCACACTTTTCAAACCTTAAGACAACAACAAATCACCCTAGGGACTCTCCCCTGAGTCTGGCAAGCACCAGCCCAAAGGGAGAGGGGTCTAGCCGGTGACAATTTTGGGCTTTACTCCTTTAATTAGCCATTTTTTCATCGCTGAAATATCAGATTTATCTACTCAATTGGAGGGTGGAAAAGTGTGGTAACTATACTCTAACCATGACCAGGTGTGGAGTCTTTTGATTGCTATTAGTAGGCATTAATGGTTTGACTTAGTTGTATTGGAGGTTTAACTGCCAACTGCACGTGAAACTATGCGATGTTCATTGCTGCAATGCATGCTACTTTTTGGTTCATTTAGCGGGCAGTGTATGCCCTTACATTTACCCTGTCCTGTTTCTAGCATTTTAATCACATTCATCCAGTGGCCTCGTTGTTAGGTAATAGAAGCGGATGAGAAATATTAATTAACTGCTTCGCTTGTTATGGAGCCATGGCAGTTTTGAGGTCTGCTATAGATGAGTTTTTCCTTTATTCCTCAAATGCATCTGATTCTTTTTGTTTTCTCTGCTTTTGCCATCATTTCTCTAATGGGCTCATTGATTTATTGATGAAGTAAACAGAAGTCAATGACTTCATCAAGGTACCTACTGCCAGTGGGAATCTTTGTGATGTCATGACTCATAATATAAATATCGGTTTTTAGTTAGCTGGACAATGATTCATGAAGATCAAAACTTCCAGTATTATACAAGAAAGGTAACACTGTCTAGAACTAGTGAAGATTTTGAAATGAACAGTGATTTTAAAAGCTTCAAATCCTGCAGATATGAACTTCCCATGACAGTGCATGTCATATTTCAGATCTAAAAGGATACAATTGTTTCATAGATGTTACAAAGCTTGAAAACATGTGAATCCATGAATCTGCTTACACATTTAGAGGACTAGATGATTTTTTACTGGAGGATCTCAAATGGCAGCAAATGTTCTCTAAGGTTGTAATGAGTAGCGATTTTCAGAATGACTGCCTATCAGCATACATTTATATTTCCATAGCCCTTGAAGTGAAACATTTACTTGTTTCTCTGTCCCAAGCAAGAACCATGTACCAGTATGGCATGTACAAGCTGGTTGCTTAGTCTTTGTGAAGAAGAAATTATCCTTGTTTAATCATTCTAAATCTAGTTTAGTTTTAAAAGCCGTGAAACCTTGTTGCTGTTTTGTTCGTAAGGGTCACTTTGTTATGCTATTGCTCACATACATATGATGAGGTCAGAAGCTCCTTTTGGATTCAAGGTCTTTCAATTCTTGCTTTGAATATGCAACCAGAAATGGAACATCACATCCAATTGGATCCAAGCCAGTTTTTCCATAGGCTCAAAATTTTGAAGTGGGGCCTATTGACCCAAATTTCATAATTTATTTCTTACTGAAGATTTTGATAATATTGATTTTTCTGATGCATTCTTCGTTATTAGTTTGTCATTATTTATAATGTTTTAAGATATATCATATAAGGATTCATAGATCTTTTAAATTGTGGATGGTTTCCAGAGTTTGAATTTTTTTTCTTTTTAAAATGCAGGGCATAAGAGAAGTCTAAATAGCCTTTTAGTGGACTTGAAGATGTGTTGTAATCATCCAGTAAGTCATTCAAGTTTTGAATGGAGGTTGTTTTGTGTCTTGAAAAATATAAGCAATCAGAAGTGATTTCGTCTTTTCATTTCCTTGCAATCCTCGTATCTTCATTCCATAACAATTTTAGTCAAAATTCAGATATTTACATGTACATTTTATTACATTGAAATTTGAACAGATGGCTGCACAGTTTCAACTTCTGCATGTTTACAGATGTAGGTTTGGAATGTGTAACAGTCAAAGAGATTGCTTGTTGTAAAGAATGACATTGATTCATAAAGAGTGCAAGTAGGATGGTGCTATTGTATGTTACTGAAAGTTTGCACCCCTCCCTCCCTTCAATTTCTGTTATGGAAACAAGTATGAAATGCCTATGAAACTTGCTGGAAACAGTTCTGTGTTGTTTCTTGTACAAAAAGCTCTTAGAAATGTGTTTGGGATATGTGGCAGTAGTTTCTATAGAGAAGGGTTATAACTTATATCTGTCCCCTTTTCTAACATATTTTTGTCATGTGGTATGGATCCGACTGAAAACTAAAAAGCAATTAAACTGACAGAAATCACGAGAAAATGGTAAAAGGAAATTTGGTATGCCCTTCATGAAAAAGAAAAAAACTCCCCCATTGCTGGCTGCCCTACCCCCCAACGATATCTGTACATATTGAATATGTATGTGATGCTTCCCCATTCCTAATATTGTGGGAATGGTGCTTCCAGTATGTGTACTTGTTTCCCTGTTTCAGGTGACATTGGTGGGGGCATTGCATGTCCAATGAAGATGCTAACTTGATCATTGATAAATGAACCCTCCTATAGAATGATAACAAGACATTGAGATAGTCTTGTAAATTTGTAAATACTCTACATAGAGATGTTAAAATCTTTTAGTAGATATGGGATTGCCATATGCAAATTTGGTTCTTCCTCTTCAAGTATCTATGGGTTTGACTATGATCACTAGTACTATAATGCAATTGAGTGCCATGGTCTTGAAAGAATGTTCACCATTGATCATTCATAAATGTTTTATTTGTAGCGCACTGGTATTTGAATGCAATTGAGTGCCAAGGCCTTGAAAGAAGGTTCACCATTGATCACTCGCAAATGCTTTATTTGTAGCTTGCCTCTCACTTACCTTCCCTTTGTTCCAACCATACAATATTCTTCTCGATGGGCTAGGAAGGGGTTCCTTTTGAATTATTCTCTCTTCACTCACTCTCTTTCATGAGGATGGCATCTATAGAGTTTTAAGTTCTATAAACTTTACTATAGCTATGTTTTCGTCTATAGTTTGGTTGGACATATCAATTATGACCACAATTTCCATTTATTGAGTATGATTGACAAAGTGTTGGCTGCATCTTTGTACTCATTTCCAAGCTAATTTCAAGCCAATTTTGTTTTCTTTGATAGTTTTTAGGGGCTTTCTTCAAATTCTTTCTTTGATATAGTAACTTCCAAGGATTCCTCTACAACCTATATAATGTTAAATTTTTAATTAAAATAAAGTACCAAGGCAAGAGTTTCTCTTCCCTAGGTGCCTAAGGGGGAGAAAGTGCCTAATGTGGGTCCTAGTCATTTAATTTGTGAGATGCAAATTAAAAGGTGACTTTATCACTAAAGTGAGGGTGAGTGATGAGACACCAAATCTCAGCCACTCATCTAATCTAATCTCAACCGTTAGATTAGAAAACCCCTCACCTTCCCTCATGAGGTCGATTAGGGCAAGAGGGTGCACCCATTGTGGGTTGTTCATCCATTTTCTTGTTGAGAGAGCAAGAGAGAAAAGAGAGGAGGTCGAGCTGGAGAAGATAGAGGCATCATTTGCAGAGTTGGGCATGCATCCTAAGGCAACAAGCTAGCATGGATATCAAGACAAGGTACAACCATTAATGCAAACCGTACGATACGGATTTCTAGAGGCCGTACAACCATTTTTCATGCACAGAAATTGAGGGAGACAACATAATAATTTCTAAGGAGTTTGGCATGCATCCCAAGGTTGCCGTATAGCCATTTATTGGCACGGAGATCGAGGTAACTGCTGCAATTAATTTATGAGTGTATTTCCATACAGTCCGTACAGTTTGGCATGAATTTTGAGGGCCGTACAACAAGGTTTTCAAGGCGCTGTTCATGCTGGGTTTTTCGTACAGTCTTAGCAGAGTTTTGGCACGAATTTCGAGATAGTTCGTACAACGTTAATTGCTGGGACAACCGTACAGTTGTACGGATTTCTGGGACAGAAATCGAGGAGCATTTTCCAGGACTGTTCAGAAGGATTTTTTTGCGAAAGAAAGTCCAGATAAGTTTGTGTAAATTTTTGAAGATGAATATGCTGTAAAAGAAATTTCTTAGAAGCTCAATAATAATAAAAAGCCCTCTCACTGGTTTTCCCCTTGTGGGTTTTTCTAGGGTCGAAGTTAGACCGAAAATCTTTGTGTCTATATTTTATGAGTTTTGCATACTGCTGATATTTTATTTCTGCATTGAAAATGATGTTCAGAATCCTCATGTTTCAGTTCTGAAGTTTATTTTTTGTTAAGTTTTTATATGCTGAAACAATGCTGAAACATATGCTGAAACAGTGCTGAAATTGTGTTGAAACATATGCTGAAACTGTGCTGAAACATATGCTGAAACAGTGCTGAAACTGGGTTTGGGCATTTAACTTTGGCTGAAAAATCAGCGAGATTGAAACTGGGTTGGGGTCTGAAAAATTTACATATAATATCAATTGGCAATAGCCATAGGATCTATGGACTTCATTGTTGTAATTGTTAAATCTAGGGTGATAGAAATTGCCTACATAGAAATTAGAGGATGCATGGTTGATAAAACTACGGTTTTGGAGCTCAAACGTCTTCATTGCCCCTTTTCCCTCCGATGCTCTAGTTTATCCTCTGCCCTAAGTTCTACATTGCAAATCCATGCTGGTAACTGAGCGGACGGACACCTCCCATGCAACTGCACCTTTCTATGCCCTAGGTTTATCATCTGCACCTCACACGCACCCGTCGACTTCCTAGTGAATTGTTCGCGAGGGATATGAACATCATACACAACTCTAAACCCTAATACGCCCTTATCCATTCAAACCGAACCCTATAACTGTCGATGGGAATTATCAATATCTATCCCTGCATAAAATTCGATAGACAAACAATTAGACCGTCGAATGAGCTCCCTCTTCGCCTCCTTCTATGTTGAAGCTATTCACGCGATCTTCTTTGTAAACCCTAATCTCGTCGTAGTCTTACAACTATGATGCACAGTCGTTAAGGTTTCATACCACAATTACGAGTTAGGTTTCCTTCTTCGCTTGGTTTTTCCAGCCAAGCCTGCCAACTGCGAATTTCTTCCTCTTGACCTGGACGTCTCGCTTCACGTGGGCCAAGTATTTCATTGCCGTCACCCATCGAATTGGACTTACGGTCTTCTTCCATCGCTTTGCCTCCCACCTTCAATACATTATAGTAATCAACCCCCCCATTCCGCTCTGGATCATATTCCAACTCAGTGCCTCCTCACATTAGAACCCTTAGCAACAATAGAGATAGAAAGCACGAACGCTTTGTAAAGAATTTGAGTTATTGATACATTTTCATTTGTTGATACAAGATTAAACCGGGTTGGTGGAAAGCGTGGGCAATTTTGAATCAATATTTTCATGTCTTTATTGGAAAACCATTCAACTTCTCCTTTTGAACTTTGCCATGCCCATGGCAGATTCTCATTTACTGCGGGGACCTTTACCACACCCACAATGCATCACAACCTGGCTTCCACTTTCAAGTATGCCATGTCCCATCAGTGCTTGGAGGATGACCTCCACTTTTTGGATTTGCCTCATCACGGGTTTTAAGACATAGCAGAAAGAAGCAGGGTCCCATCCACCCGCGTAGCAGTAGAACAACAATGACAACATTGCTAGGTGGGCGTCGATGAGGAGAATCCAGAGATCCCGATTATGCCGAACAATACTGGCAACCCGCGGAGATACGCGGTTTGCTCTCCTACAAACTGTGTATACCCCATACACAATTCATCCTTCTGCAACCTGCGTATATACATGCTTCACTCGTTTGTAAGTCTTGTATGAGTACAAAAAACTTGTATGGTCACCTCCGTACACTTTTTTTTCACCTTCTTTCTCCCAGGCCAGATTCTCCACCTTGCAGACTTTCCTAGTTGAGATCACCAATCGTCCTCGAGACAAGTGCAGACTCACTTATGCCAACTCCATTCTTCCACAATGATTCACTAATGTCAGAATGACATCTCTCCTTTATATAGGAGTCCAATGAGTGAGTTTAGGATCCCTTCCTAAACTCAACAATTAATTAGAATATTTTAATTCTCTTTGTGGGTGTCGCACCCCCCCACACACCCACGAATCCAATCAACTTGCCCATGAGGCCCTAGCCTCATTTCTCGGTCGATTTCACTGAAATGAAAGTCCAAACTGGTGCCAACGAAAATTCCCACATGCCTGACACCTTGGCCTCTAGTGGGAATACCTCTCGAAGCTACACAAATCAACAGTAGAGGCCAATGCTATTCACTTAAGACATTGTTCCACAAATGAGCAAATTGCATACATCTTCACCAAATTGCTTGGAAGATAAAAAATTGAGAAGTTCAGAATGATGCTTGGACTCACACACACCCCTTTGGATTAAGGGGGGGAATGGTGGACACACAATCCTTTTTGGTTGCGTTATTTGTAACAATAATGTACATATGAAGCGTGCTAGGTGATAGGAAGAGTCATATGTTGTAGAAGACCAACGATTGCATCTTTGTGTATTTATTGAGCTTCATGTTAACGAAATAATCATCTCGTGGAGTTATGATTTCTGCCCACTCCTGGCCTGAGAGAAAGAAAACTGAAAGTACAATCTAGGCAAATATCCAACTGGGCTAAGCGCTAGGTCTAGCTAAAACCAAAATAAAGTGTATATAACAGTGTCATAAGTTGGGTGATATAAAGTGAGAATGTCCATCGTAGGAGTTGGACAACTCAATACTAGCCGAGAGAGAAATATCTGAAGATGAAGCCAATGAGGTCAATGTCTCCAGGATATGATGACTGCTGGCGAGGGGGCCGATGGGGTTCGTACTAGCTCTTTATGTAGGTGGCATACCATTCAATATTTTTCATTCCCCTTATTTGTATGATATGGCCATTACCATCAACAATCCTCCTAAAGGATACACGATCATCAACTATGACAAAGCAAGGCCTCAGTACAAGACAAGGAAAAATTCATTATTTATAGTATGTGGTATCACACTATGGGGTATCATTGTATCAGATGGTGGGACAATGTTGGAGGAAACCATTGATAAATGTTCTTGGTGTGTTGGCAAGCGACGTGTTCTTTGTTGTAGTGCTAATATTTGATTGTCCTCATCGAAAACCATTCGAGAAATTGGGTTGTACAATGTCATTCAAGTCATTACTAAAAATGAACCTAATTGTAAGGTAGTAGAAACAATCATTGAGGATTTTTTGGTCTAGGTGTTTGGTGCCCGCATTGAACCTTTTGATGCATGATATTAAGATGAAGAAGCTTGATTAAAAGTGGATTGGTGCCTTGTACATGAAAGAGAAGATGATCATAGAATTTATCATTAATCAGGGTGTCGTCATTTACATCTTTTGCTTTCACTCTAAGTTGGACAAACTTGCTAGCTGTTACCTCACCTTTAGGCACCTTTTAGAGGTAAGGGAGACATTGGCTAGTATGGTGGTGAGTGATTTATGGGAGGAGTTGACGTTGTGGGCATGTGATAAAGAGCTATCTTATGAGGTGTGGAAAATTGTTTTTGATGGTCAATTTTGGACTTAGTTGGAGGTGTATGAGCAGAGATGGAAAACGTGCTAGGAAAATGTCAAAGATATTGTTCTTTTGTGCACTTTTAATCTATTATGGGCAAACCCTAAAAGTTTGATAGATCCTATTAGTTCTTGAACTCCCTCTTATACATGCAGAAATCCCAAGCACAAAGTGAAAACCCAAGGGCAACTAAAAGAGGCTATCTAGTGTGACCACAATAGCTCCTGCCCACACTAGTGTGACCGAGGTTAGTGCCTATCCAATGTTGGGAAAAATGGAGTTAAGAAGCATCAATCTAAGAGGTGTTTTATGAATGGTTAAGGTAAAGATAGATGGTATACCTTCCACAAATCAGCCTTAACTTGCTGTAAAATAATGCAGAAATAAACTTGGAGGGGCCCTAAAGGTGACACACTCAAACTATACTATGGTGGTGTCTCCTACAATGAAGCATTAGACTAGTAGAAACTATTTGATAGAAACAAGATAATACTTATATAAGCAAAACAAGAAATGGAAGACGAGGGAAAATTCCTCACATAAATCCCTTCCAAGGTGGTAGGTATAGCCTTCTCCTTGGCAACGCTCAAGAATGTTTGTTACAAGTGATTCCTACCAAATATGAACAACAATTAAAAACATAAAACATTAGCTTGACATATGAATTGAGAGAACCCTTAAACTTTTTGTTATGTCTTCCAAAATATATACTACAAGGCTCCAAGTGAACTCCTCACAACTCCAACCATAAGTCACAAATGGAGAGAGCTACTTCTTGAATAGAGTGAGCTCCATCTCTCTTAGAAAAAACAAGTCATTGTTTTCCTAGATTGATTACTTCTCCACAAAATAACAATAAAATATTACATTCAAACCTTCTCAACAACTTCTCTGCTAAAGATTGCAATAAGTTGTTGAGATCCACTTTCTTCTCCAAAAGAAATTAATAAAATATGCTAGATACATCCTTATCTCCAAGAAAAACAATATAATAATATTCTCTCACATAACCAATTCATGTGACAAGTCAAACATAATAAAATAATGAGTGGTTAGTTAGGCCATGTAACAACCTCCTTCAAGATAAGCCCAAGAAGGGTGGGACACCTCCTCAAGTATTTAGTTGACAATGTCAACAAGCCGCAGCATGCCATCAATCATTTATGTCCTCCAAGGGAAAACACACCACCAAGTCCTCAAATAATGTGCTAACAACCTTTTCAAAATAGCATGTGAGACTTCCAAGGTAGATGTCCCATCAAGCATGTGCAAAGGTATGCAATAAAGGCTCCATCAAAATGTAGTTGACCATGTGTCAAAGATAGCCCCCAAGAAGTGGGATGCCTTCTCAATAACCCCAAAGCATAATCTCCAATGTGTAACAACCCTGATTAAGTGGGTAAGGAGGATTCTCCACTAAACAATAATATTAGTCCACACGCAAGGTCCATATAAGCTCAACCAAATCCATAAAGGTGCATCCTAGGAGAATGAGTCAAAGTGGTTGTAACCTCCTTAAACAAATATTAAAATAATCCCCAATGGAGTGTGCGCCCTAGAGAAGTGTGCAATGATTGGTTGTACATGTGGTCAACCAAGAAGATAAATAGCAAATGCTCTCCAAAAAATCATATAATAGTGCAATTCAATGAGTCAGAAAGGAAAACCAAGGGTAAAAACCACCATTATTCCCAACTAACTCTTCCAAGGAAGGGGTTGTCCCCATTTCTAGCAATAAAATAATGTAAATAATGCAATGCAACCATCAATTTGTATCTTGGTGCCCCTAGTCGATGGGAGCACCATAAAGAAGGAAGCATTCCTTTGGACATAATTTGTTCTAGGAAGAGGGTGGAGAATGTGGGCATGCAATCTTGTATGTATAAGGACATACATCTTTGGTCTAGATACATGAAGAGACTGGATAGGGTGTGGGTCCCCTCAAATAGAAAATGGAAACTCCCATGGGTCTCAAAGTAAACAGGGTAGTGAAAAGTGAAGTGCTCCTCTGTGTCGACCTCACAAAGATGACACAGTTGGAAAATTCTTTGTGCTCGTATAGTCCGGTGATCTGTCTCGACTCGAAGTCTATGCGATCCCACTCGTAACTAGATCATGGGGATATGGAGAGAGTGCGCCCAATGATGAGATGTGTATGGGATTGGATAATGAATCCATGCCTCACCTTAATGTTGTGCTCAACATAGAAGGCCATCTTTGGACGTAACCCTAGCCCTGCAGGTTTATCCAAGTGACTTGCATAAACTGCTTGTAAATTTCATTTTGAATGATCCTGTTAAACTCCTGCCTAGTAGGTAGGAGGTGGCAGATGCATCTAGGGAGTATATGAGCGAAGGAAGCTGATCCATCGAAATACCAACAATCTCCAAAAGGTCTGAGAGCCATACAAACCAACACCTTGTATGGCTAGGAGGGCTATATAAAGCAATGGACTCCAATGAATGATAAGCCAAGTATGCATACCAGTCTTGACCCTTTCACAAAGTCTGGGAAACTTCGAATGTAGCATAGAAGTGAAATGAGGAGGAAAGCAATCTCAGGCTGGAAGGGTCGGGCATTGATCTCTACAAGAATGATGTGCTGGGGTACTGTCTACTTGCAATGATGTGTTGAAGGATACGGGTTTGTACTCTCTTGACTGAAGCCTAATCGTCCTTGAGAAAACTAGCCCTTCAAACCTCTGAGCCATAGAGAACTGTGGGACAAACAAGGGAATCCATGAGGGACATCTTGGATAGTATGTCTTGGAAATAGTGTTAGAATCATTGTCTATCAAGAACAACTAAGGATCTATATGCTTTGTTGACTTGGGGCTAAAGAACATGTCGAAGATTGAAGCGAGGCACTGAGAATTGTACCCCCAAATAAGTATAGGTGCTCGTGATCTCATTCTTCTCTCCTTTGAAAAAGAATTGGTGATCCAATAGTACTTTCTTTGATCTATTGAATATTATCACCTTGGTTTTACCCATGTTTATCGTCAAGTGTCGAAGATCATTGAAGAGTGCCAAAGCATTTAGTTGTCTCTATAGGCCCCTTGGGGATAAGGCCAAGAGGACCACATTGTTAGCGAGGAGCAGGATAGATAACAAGCCTTGGTAGAGGTGGCACCGATTGCCATCTTGGATATGATCATTCAAAGAGGGCTTTAGCTTATCTATGTAGATACCAAAAAGGGTGGGGGACAGGGGGCACCCCTTTTTGACCCCAATGGTACTCTTGATAAAGTCAAACATCCCATGTACAGTAGGGAGAGGACCAAGGATTGACTCATACAGGCCCATTACGACAGTCAAGAGTGTTCCTGAAATGCCAATGCTTGTGAGCCTTTGAAAGTCGGCCTTGTTATCGCACAAAGTGTCGCTTTGGAAAAGCCAAGCACAAGTAACACATGTGAGATACAACTGGGAGTAAGAACCACTGTCACCTTAGCAATTACTCCCCTCGTTTTAGTGATGGACGATTCCACCACAAAGGAGGCTTACCAGGTGACCTTGGGGGCATGGAGAGTGCAAGGCAAGGGTTTGTAAAAGATCTCGCATTTGGTCACTATATGAGAGTGCTTAGGGTTTGGAGAATGATGACTTTAGCAGAGGAGAGAGGAAAGCTGATCGATAACCTGCAAAACCGATGTTAGAGCCAATATCCCAAGACCAAAAAATCATGAAATTAAACCCCCGAACACTAGGGAATGCAGCAAGAAACCTTGCTGCATCAAAATTTGCAGCAGACTGTAAATTATATCAACAATAAAAGATAGTAACAGCTGCAAGAAATCACTATTAAAATCAGCAAATAACTATTAGAAATGAAAGCCATTGACTAGAAGATAAATCTCCAACGTTTGAATAACGATCTTGATGGTTAAATAGAGTCTGTAAAGCAAATTGCAGAAATTTACCCTCAAACCAAAACAAACCTGCAAAGATTATTCACCAAGAGCAAGACTAGATCACAAACCAATCCTCCAAAGAGAACTAGTCACCTCCTACCAAGAGTGTTGAGATTTGGGTACCTTGGAAAGTGGTCCCCTTGTGTTTGTGTGCCTCTAATTTCAGCCAAATACCCTTAAAGAGGGCTGAATTTCAGACGTCACACTTGTGTGAGTGAAATATGATGAAAAAATGAGAGTTTTATTTCTCTATTTATACAATATCAATGACCTTTAATTAAAATTTAGGTCAGAAAAGGCCGACATGGCCAAATTACATCAAAAATCCAGTTTTTACATAAGTTCAAAGAATTAAACCCTAAAATGTGCAATAGAGGTGATGTCACGCCCTCCTAGGGTGATGTTGGGCCTCATAAGTGGGACGTCAGGCTCCATGAGAAAAACGGTAGGCCTTCCAAGGCCTTCGGATGATGCCATCTAGCACACAACTGCCTCCATCATGTCCATCTGACGCTACGTGACGTCTAGGGTCACAAGGGTGACGTCATGGGCCTCCCAAGGTGTCTCTGGTGGAACGTCCTTCTTTTTATCTGGTGCAAGCCCCTGGTGTCTCTCTGGCCTTGGCTAGCGTCACAACATCCATTTGGTGGGATTTTAGCCCCATGAAGGTCCGAGCTAATCATCTCCCCATATGTACCTGTCCACCGGGCATGGTCCTGCAACAACAACAAGTACGCCCTCCATGGGCTCATAAGTCACAGGGATCATAGCAATGTCAATGGTGTCTAATAATGAAATTACCCAAACATGTGCATCAAACCTCCCTTTACCTAGACAAATGCTCAAAGACGTTATGCAATTTAACATGCCAGGTTTGGAGAGGGTCTCAGGATGTCCTATTGGGCTAATCCTCCTCAAGTTTGGGATGTTTCCCAGGTGAATACCAATCTAGGTCTTGTAGGTGTATGAAACGGTGTAGGGAATGTTTGGGCAAGGGGTGCAATGATAACAGGGAAATGTAGGTCTTACCTGTGGGTGCCTTTGTAGAGGGTGAGCTGCACCTTGTCATGGATGCCATTGTTTCCTAGCCCATTCAATGCCTTTTATTCTTTGTCTTATTGCTTTTTCTTTTCAAGAGAATAACTGGAGGACATTGTCCTGGCGTGGTGGCCAATTGTGACAACGTTACCCATAAGCACTTCACGGAAATGAGAAGGCTGGCTCGTGATGTGACCCCCTTTCTCTTGGCCATGCCACCAAGAGCCACTACCCTAGTTTGGTGACCAGATAGATGGTAGTGTCATACCGCTACATGCCCATGGACCTAATAGGCCGGCTCATGATGGGACCTCCTATCCACCAACTAAATCTTGAGTTTTATTTTATTTTACAGGTCCCCTTTTCTTGCTGAGAAGCCATTTATTGCTTTCTTGGGAATCCCTGGGCGAAGCATCTCAAGGTTTCATTTTGGCTTTTGACTTTTGCCAGCTACTTTTACCCTTTGGGCCTTTAGCCCCTTCTTCCCACAAGGCAAGTTACAACCCTTACTAGCTTGGCAAACCCAATGCCCGAACCAAGGTAGGGGAAGATGAGAGGGACAAATGATAAAAAGTTGTAAGTATGGAAGGAATGGACGATGACCTTTCATAGACCCACCTAGTGGCAACTCATCCCTAAGGGAACCAACTTACTAGGGCACTCTGT
>ML803523.1:0-40527 GCA_009831015.1 Picea engelmannii
GAGCGGGAGGAAAGGATGAGGCGGGACGCGGACAATGGCAGCTGGTTCAGGTGGAGAAGGGACGTGAAGGTGGCGAATTTATGGCGGGGATGGGTGGGTAGGTGGTGAAGTGATGGCGGCGGGGATGTATGTATGGGATGGCGAGGGTTGATGATGTATGGATGGTGGTGGATGGGCGGAGGTGGTAGAGGGGATGGGGTGTATGGACGGGCAGGCGGCCGTAGGGCAGAGATGATCGGCGACGGGAGTCGGACGGCAGTCGGGACGCCGTGAAAGGACGGCCGGCAAAGGTTGGTTTCGTTTGGGGTTTAGCCTACGCCCTTACAAAATCGTCACGTGATATCATTTGGAAGGACGGTAAGGATGGTACAAGATAATTATGGATATGATTCTTGCACTAAAATTAAAGGTAAATATCATTTGGATAATGAAGATAGCGTGCTTGAAGAAAGATAATGATTGTACAAAGATAACTATATAGATTGAATTTTGTGGATAGTCCTTGCCATATATGGAATACCGTTTTCTTCGTCTTGTCGTCATTTTAAATTGGTATCATATCTTTAACTTTCAGATTGCTGCTTTAGATTAGGATTCTTAGTTTTCACTTTATCTTGTCGTCATTTTAAATTGGTATCTTTAATTCAGCGATAAGAATTTCAAAGGTTATTTCAAATTGTGTATTAAATAAATAAAAAATTAAATAATATTTTGAAAAAAATTAAAGATTTATTTATTTATTTTTATTGGGGGAATCGGCAACTCGCGTGACACGGGGTCGATCCCCGTCGGCTACCACTATAACCCCAGGTGCAACCACCTAGCCCGCAAGAATGGCGCACGAGTAAATCCGGGTGAGAATCGAACATGAGACTTCATTTTACAAATTTCCTTCCATTTACACGGCACTTGCCAATCCATCTACACCCGTGCGGGGAAGATTTTTTTATTTATTGATTATACAAAATAATTGTAAAAAATGATAGGTTAAAAATAATATAAAAAATAAAATTCAAAATATCGTAACAAAGTCGTTTGGTTACATGAAATGGAATTGATGGCTATATACAATATGGAGAATAGGTTGGCTTGAAGTTGTATATACTTTCTATGGATGCAAAATTTGCTCTTGGTCTTGTTATTTTTTTAGATTTCAGATTTGATTTTTTAAAGGAATTGCAAATGTTAAAGTTAGAATAAATACAAAATCTTTTATACTCTTTCATACCAAACAATGTTTTGTGTTTATGTTATAAGGTTTAATCTAGTGTCTTCCATGCAATCCAGGTGAACATTTATGTTGAGTATGTTGGCAAGGTTGAATAATTACAAATTTCCAAGATATAGGACATATCATAACATAACTTTCGACATATGCAACAACAAACAAATGGAGTAGATGACTATTAAAGTGTAAATATCTAGCAACGGTATGTGGGTTACCAGAAATCCCTCTTAGAAATGGGTGAAATGAATAAAAATTGCAGGAAAATGGAATTAGAACTCAATTGACTTGCATACACTGGGGTAGAATGGTGGGAACTTGAAACCTCATCCGTTGCCACTTCAACAACAAGTGGAGTACAAGAAATAATACAAGTGAAGTTGATCGGGCTTGCCTATATGAATGATAGAGGGTATCTAGGTAGGTTGCTATATGCAAACATCTTTGTTCCAAATGTGTTGGGCATATGTACAACAAAGATGGAATAAGAATGAAATCCTACCAACTAGCATGGACTTGAAAAATGATCTACGCATATACGAGTCATGCAACATGTCATTCCTCCATACACAATGTTGAAAATATTTCAATGGCTTACATGTCCAATCTCCAACGTAGTGTTGATCTACTTCCAACATCTATAATATTGCATTGATCATGTGGAAAATCACATTTAATCAAAGTTGATAATAAGGAGATGCATGATCGGAAGCTCGAAAGATGATAGGTGCTCTAGGTTTTATGGTTAGGTAATGGCATAGTGTTCAGTTCAATCAAGAGCTCCATGACAAGCAATGGTAGTTTCAGAACACATCAATGGAAACGATTTTCTAGCTTGATCCAGATAGTTGCACCTTCAAAGATGCATTCACGGGGGATGCAAAATTGAGTCAACCAACAACTGAAATGCATTGGGCAGGAAAGGACCGAATGAAGGGGAACGCTTCTGAAAAAGATGAGCAATAGAAAATATAGAAGGAAAACATGCTTCAAAATGGACACCTAGCCAAAACTAAAGAGAATCCAAGATATGATCTCACATCCCCCAATATTGGTAATTACATTCAATACATGAAATACCATGCAATCATAGGTAAATTCATGGGCATATAGTCCTCTGAGAAATCCCTATTAAGGTGGGTCAAATCCATATGGAAACCCAAAGGTCAGATAGATATAAAATTAGGATCCAAAGGATTCTTCGAGGTTATTTTTGTCTGCATCGAGGACAGAGATAATATCATTGAAGAAGGGCCATACTTCTTCAACTTGGTGGGACTACATTTGTGCTATTGGACATAAAGATTTATCCTTGAAAAGGAGGATTTCATTGAAGCCCCAATTTGGATTCGTATGTACTCCCTCCCACAAGAATTTTGGGAGAAGGAAACTCTAGAGGGGATAAGCCCCTAGGATCATTTGTCAAAATATAGAAGTTATCGAGTATGTCATTTATACCTCCTATGCAAGGATATCTGTTTATATGAACGTCTTAGGATCCCTACCTGAGTTAATAAGCATAAACTGTCAACACTCTGAATGGATCCAGACTTTGGAATATGAACACATACCTTTTAGATGTTGCAAATTCTACAAGCATGGTCACCTATTCAAAGATTGTCCATGCAATGCAGAAACAACTATATACAGGTAAAGATGATACAGACAAGGAAGGATTCACCAAGGTCCCAAGAAAATGCAAATCAGTGACAAACCCCATCAATCCTACCTCAACAAACCAAGGCACAAACACCAACAACTTCTAGGTTCTCGCCTCTACAAAGGAGGTTGTGCCAAAAACAGGGGAATTGTCAAAGTCTAGTAGGGAAAATGAACCTAATCCAAGTACCCTTATGGAAGATCAAAAGCATTAAAAGACAGACACACGAGACTCCGAACCAAGGAAGAAGGAAGATAACACAGACGATCAAGACATAGTCATAGAGGAAGAAAACTACCAGGAATCAGAGGAAAACAATACACAACAAAATCATGGACCTAGAATAGTTGGAGATCGATCTTCCAACCTTTATAACTATGCATGGAGAACAACAACTTACAAATATTCTGGAAATATAGCTTCAAAGAGACTTAGCAAAAGGAAAAATGAATCCTTGAAATGTAACCCAAAATCACAACTTGGTGGGAGGGATATATATCTGAACCACTCCTCTTAAAGCCCCAAAAAAATCGATCTCAGAGGAGAAGAAATGGGGCAGAAAAACAAAAAAACAAAATCTAGAGGAAGTTGGGACTCTTCTAGTTGATTCAGGTCGAGCCAAAGGACTCCTAGAGAAGTATTTCTCTTCCAAAACAAAACTTTAAAATGAAAGCCTTATCTTGGAACATAAGAGGACTCAATGCCCCAAGTAAGCATCGCCTTTTAAAGAAAATAATTGCAAAGGAACAACCAGGAATAGTAATGCTTCAAGAAACCAAATGTGACTGAAACACAATTTTGATCATAGCCATAAAAACTTGGAGAGGTGGTGAAGTCTCAGTAGTGGATGTTGATTAATTTGATGGACTCTTTATTCTCTGGGACCTGAATCAAATTATTCTTGAGGACATAGTTGAAACTTTCAAATTCATCTCAACTAGCTACAAACACTAGTAAATTTGGGTCTTTTTGCGACGACCACTTCGATGCTCTTGTGAATTTATGTCGTGGATATTGCGATGAATATTGGGCCCCCGAAACGTCGCTTCACATGTCGTGGCAAGTGCGATGAACCTGAGATATCATTGTAAGAGAGATGAACTTGGGATATTGTCGTAAGAGCGACAACCCAAGGAGGTCGTCGCAAGTGAGATGACCTACGTTGTTCGTTGCAAGAGAGATGACCTATGGTGGTCATCGCAAGTGAGATGACCTACGGTGATCGTCACAAGAACAACAACCTAGGGAGCTTGTCGCTAGAGGGACAACCTAGGGTGCTCGTCGCAAGAGAGATGACTGGAGTAGTTCTTGCGACAAACTATTCAAGGGTAAGGTATCGTCGACGGTAAAGATAGTTTATCTCTCTTGTGATGACCCGAGTAGTTCTTGGGACAAACTATCAATACTATCGACGATCTTATTCATCGCAAGAGAGACGACCAGAGTAGTTTTTGCGATGAACTATTCATCGCAAGAGCGACGAAGCATCGATAGTTGCGACGAACTATCAATACTATCGACGATCTTATTCATCACAAGAGTGACAAAATATATATATTTAAAAATAATAATAATAAAGATTAATGCAAGAGATTTCCTTTGAGGGTTATCAATTATAGTATCTCCATAACATATGGGTCAATAAATATTCCTATTATTTACTTAATACATCTTTCATACTCTTTTATGTGAAGGGTTGTAATACATAATGGGTTCATTCATTTTTAAATGTGAGTATTGTTTGATTTTATGTCATGCAAATTTTGCAAACCTCTAAAAGAAAACTTGATGAGAATACACAATTAGCAAGGAATACCCATGATAACATTGTTTAGAGATGAATTTCTTCTCACCAATGGGATACATGATTTGTAATTTCCTACTATAAGTTTTCAAACCAAATCAATTATGAAGACATCAACTCCAATGGAGTTGTATCCTAAGATTTTATAGTATTTTATTTGATTTCCAAATTACCAATATCTTTATTAACATAGCTATATGTACAACTTGTAAGCTTTACAGAATTGGGAAATAGTATATGAAAATACACATTTTGGTGCATGTATAAGCACAATTAGCAACCATATTGATATGTGATCATTGTTTAACAATGGACATACAAATGAAAGAAAACATTGGGCTAAACTAGAAGAAAAATTCAATATTAATGAAAGAACTCCTTAACATTGAGAAATTCATATAAAATTATATAAAAAAGTGCAAAAGCTTGAACTAGAACATGTATTTTTCATGAGATATAAGTTGTTGTTCTAGACTAACAAGTTGCTTGTTCTATGCATGTTATTAGTCAACCTTTTGCAGAGTTTTTTTTTAATAAGGAAATACAAGCAATTTAGTAATAAGAAGGTGTGCAAAACCCAAAGATTGTAAACGAGCAGTGGGATTGTAATGTCCACATGTAGAGTTTTGATCATGGGAAATAATATTATAGAATAACCTAAGATTTGATGCATTGTGATGGAGATAGCTTGTGCCCCTTCTAAAGGACCAAATAAAAATACTAATATTCAACCACCTAGATTACCATCTGATGCAAAAAAATATCCCCACAAGCCATTAACACCATCAATGAGGTGTGTGGATGTTGGTATGGACATTCTTTGCAAATATTCCATATGATCATGAACTTTGTGCAACTCCTGGAGGAATTATGGGCTGAATTCATTTTGCATAGATAGGATAACATTGGATCTATTCCAACATAACATATCCAAAAATGGGAAATGAATTCTATACATATCTCCATTGAAGACTTATAGAAATGAAGCAAGATTGTGAATAAACTGAATAAACAACCCCATACATCATAGTAGAAAAAATTAAAATTGAACAACAAGTGAGCAATAAGAATAAAGTCTTGTGAGAGGGCTCCGTCTACTGCCATTGCAAAAGTATTTGATTCATGCAAGAGTGTGTGCTTCTTCAATTTTATGCTTGTATAGTTTGAGTCCATAGCATTGAATATGAAAACCACTATGGAAGAAGTAACACTAAAGCGTAATGAAGGTCAAAGAACAATATCTCTACATGATAGCAAGGAAAAATAATTGAAACATGCATATTATGTTTTTGAAATATTTGGAGAAGGCACACATGTCAAGCCATTGAAAAATGTTTATTTAAGAAGGGAGTTGAGGGGATCAAACACAATTACAGTAGTCTATTCAAATTTTCTATTACTTTTATTTTCTTCTTGCTATTACAGTTTTTTTGACAATGTTCTTTCCCATGTATTATTTTTGCAAATATTTTTTCTAAGGTCAATTTTGAGGCTAGCCTATTACAATGAAAAAAACAAGCCACTTGTATATAGAGATCAAAATTAGACATAAACATAACTTCAATGAATATTTCAAGTCAACTAAAGGATGTCAAACAATCAATGTTTGAGAAAAAGAAGAGAAAACTGATAGCACCAAGGAAAAAGAAACTTGGCAAAGTGGAAACTAGAGCCATGAAAATTGTCTATGCATATGCCAATGCACATTAAAAACACATAGCCAAATTGTCTATGCACATTAAATTGTCTATGCATATGCAAATGCACATTAAAAACACATTATGTAAACAGTAATAGTGCATATTCTATAAACAATCACACTTGATATACTAGTACTCTAAGTCGATACAATGGAGTTACTAGTACAAATTCCATGTGCCTCTCTTATAGCTTACCAATCATCGAGCTATCATGTTCTTATAGTCGGAAATGGTATCTATATCTCATTCATTTCAAATACTCTATTTCATAATTATGGTTATGCTTATACTATGATATCCATGGGATTACTTATACACAACCACAAAAAACCAAGTTGAAGTATTAGATTAGCTATGTGAATCATATGATATGATGAACTAAAGGGAATCATATATGCTACATACTTGGGTGTGGTTCATTAGATAGAATGATAGGCCCCATAGTGGCCCACAAATAATGGTAATGCAAAAGTAAATAAATAAAAGGAACCTTAAGAAGTCATAAAAAGAAGAAAAAAGACAAGACATGCATGATCTTTGATATTCTAATGTGTAGCAATGCATTGATACAACATCTAGAGCATTTGCAAATGCGCGAACTGCATACTGTAGTAAATAAAAACATAATTATATTTAGTTTTTAGTAAAAACCAAAAAATAATTTTAAGACATGTCAATAAATCCTAATAGAAATTAAAACCGACAAGATTGCAAATAATAAACACCATTGATATTCTTTTTTGTAAAATCCATATAAGAGGAGATTAAATAGTGACACACACACACACACACACACATCTCATATGCGATGGCTTGAATAAGCTCCTCTTGGTTTCGAGAATAATTTATTGGAGTAGTCTGATCTTGGAGCAAACCTCCCTCGATCTGAAGGAGCAACAACGAAGTGAACATTGATTATGTTGTTGCTCCTTTGGATCGAGAGAGGTTTTCTCCAATAATAAACAACTCCAATAAATTTTTATCTATTGAAAAGGGCCAACCACGTGAAGGTGGAAGCTTCTATGGCCGATCCCTCCCCCTCACACCACTCTCAATTCCCCTATACCCAATCTATATTCTACTAAAAATTATGCATTAAAAATATTCAAAATTGATAAAAAGTGATTGTAAAGCTATAAATGAGGTTTATCATTCAAAGGCATATGTCATAAAAAATATTTTTTATAAATGATATTTATCATTCAAAATATGTTCCAAATATACTAGTTATATAATGTACATCTATCTGTCTTATAAAATTATTATACATCATCAATTTCTTTTAGTCTTCTTTTGTGTTTTCCAATTCTTAAGTAATTCATCCATCTCCATGTCTTTATTTACTGGGTGCTCTTCAGTAGCTGATGTTGCTTCAGTCCTTTCATGTCGAGCATGCCTGGTCTCGTACCCACGACGTGGAGGCTGCTGTGAGGGGCCATCACCTACAAAAAAAAAATATCAAATTTATATGGCCAATTTGTAAATATCATTGAAGTAGTTCATTAATATTAAAAAAAACCTTTGCAATGTAATTATTTACCTGGTCCACTAGTCGACACCATTGGAATGATTTCCCTGTTCCCCTGATCTTCAAGCAGAGGAGGATCAAATACGACATTCTCTACCATTGAAACAGAATTTTTTTTAAGGACAAAACCATAAATGTATAAGTAATAAAAATCAGAAGTACACAATTTATAATTACAAAATTATTAAGTATATGGTTAATATACAACCATTTTACCATCATGGGACTCAGTCACAGGAACATCTTGGGGCTTCACCCCACTGGGATAGGGTTCTTGGGAAGCACCATGATCTTCTGGCCACCATGCACTATCAAGGGTCTCTTGTCTAGTACTAATGGTTTCATTGATAATGTTGCTCCCCTGATTAAAACAATGTAAGACATTAAAGTTATGGACGATATCAAACATATATATTTTATAACTAATGAAAGGTTAATGTGCACTGATTTTTATTTACCTTATCCCGCAAACTGGATCTTGGGGTCTGCCCCATGCTTTTCCTACGATCAACCACAGATTTATAGTCGTACTTGTAACCAAGTTGGAGGTTTTCCTCCAAGGTTTTAGTCCCGAAGTCATCGCCTTGGATTGCATAAGAGTATGTTTTTTTAATGTTTTTGGCTGCAATTACCTGAAAGTTGTAAGACAATATGAATAATATTCTTAAGATGTTTGGGTACTTATGATTCGTGACTGCAACCTCGAGTAGCCACCCTAGCCCATCTTGTGTTGGCCTATTTGGAAATCCTTGCTTTGGTTGCCTTCGAAGTGGCAGGCAACCTATCATAAAATTTTTCAAGTATGTTATATACCACACTTTTATTTAGATCTAAAGAAAATTAAAGGTATTGAAATCAAAATATTGTAATTTACCTTGGGGTACCAATTATTTTGTCCCATGATTTTTTCAATATCTTTTCTTTTGCATCATCAATGATCGCCTTCCACTCCCTCTCTGAAATTGAGGGAGGATGCTCATACCTAGGGTTGTCTGCCAAGCTTCGTCTATAAACATCCCACGTATATTTTAAATATTCACCCACTCCAGAGGTGACCACTTTTTTATTGAACGTGTCTACTCCAAAGAGGCCTTCGAGATAATCCATAAGTTCTTTTTAGAGGTTGGAATTCTGGAAATTCCACCTCATGCGTAAGGTTGCCCCAAAAATCAACAAGGCCTTGCTCTCCAGGTGCCTATACAAATGGTCATTTCCCACACACACAAAAGATATGATCATTAATTTAAAAATATAAATCTAGATGATTTGTGTATGAGATGGACAACATGAAACAGTTAAAATATAAAAAACTACATGGGAGTCTTATTTGTTTTAATGGAAGTCTGTTATCGTCAACCAAAAAGTGCACGGAAGGGCCCACGTGTTGGTCACATGTCTATCTCCAGGAAATGAAACCATGTCAACCACATCATCAACCTCATCTCTGTCACCATCTCTAGAGCCTGAATGTTGTGTGGGTGCCTGGCGGTGCATGTCATGGCTCCTATCTAAATTAGGTGTGGAAGATGGAGAAGTAAATAGTACTATGAAAGCTATATGACATCTCGTGTCAGGACTCTATGGCATCTCTGCAGTGCCACTACTACCAACACCGAGCTGAACAAGATCCAAAAATATCTTTATAAGAAATAAAATTTGTTTTTGTGAGATAATGTAAAAGTTAAAAAACAAACTTTCATAATTGAACATATGAGTACATTAAAGAAAAACACTTTAAATTATGATTATTACCTTATATGTGTTAAATTGTGAGATAAGCAGATTGATCATTTCTAGGACGCCATGAGTTTGATCTAAATGGTCAAACAAGCTAGCAAGTTCCTTATTTTCTTTAATGATCTCTTTTTTTTATCAATACCAGTGGATCGAGGGATGAATAAAACCCCTCCTCATCGAAAAAATCATGATCAACATGGTCTGCAGACTACATATAATTTCAACAAATTCAATGTTATTTCATTTATATAAAAAAATGAAATAACTAATCGCCACACAAATAAAATTATATAAACAAATAATAAAATTCACGTAAAATGAAAGTCGAATTTGATAATCATTTACATGTTATGTGGCTGACCCTTTTCCATGATCATCTTGCCACATTATAATATAATTAGAACCCCCAAATATTTAAAAAATTGTTAACGATAACAAAAAAATTGATTGCCACCCAAATAAAATCAATCTCAATGATCAACCTCCCACATTATTACAAAATTGGGACTGTGAAATATTTAAAACATTGTTAAAGATAAAAAAAAAATATATATAATGCAATAAGTATAGGTTTCTTAAAGGGGTGTTTCATAAGTACTCACACACTATTAGTCTATGTTTCTATTCAATTCAAATGTTAATATACTAATAACTCTTCCCCGGGAACTATCTTTTTTATTGTGCACAAGACTACCCGATTCACTTCACGTCCCTCATATATGCAATTCGGTTGCTTGTTTTTTGTCCTGGGTTGTTTGCTATTTATAAACCCTGCAATATTTCCAGAAGCTTTAGGCGTTCCATCAATACATATAGTCACTCCCTTATTTTTATCGTTGTTTATTAGTTGTATGTAATTTGCGGCAAGTGCATATCTCCACAAATCATGAAGCTCCTGCTTTGTACCTCGTGTTGATTGATGAGAGATGCCTTAATGCTCTCCTTTCAACGATTCTCTTTCCATCGAATTCAACTCATTTATTCTGAAATGAAACCTAGAGTCTTATGAATACCTTGAGCCTTGCAGTCATTAGTGGCAATCTCTCTCACCATCGATAGTTGGGAATACATCAATGTCTCTTGATAGATGGATTCTTCAAGTGTTCAACACCATCTCCTTTATTCAAACTTGTAATAATGTACTCGGTGCCTTGATACCTACTTTCATTATCGGTAGGTTGTCTCATGTTTGTTAACGATATACATCAATGACCGGTAATCAAACAATGTCTCATTATGTTCAACATCAACTCCTTTATTCACATGATGTATATTTGCACCCTTGGCGGATTATGTAGAACACTTGAAGACATCTCTATGTGGCCACAACTTCCCTGAGTTGTTGCTTCCTTTTTCATTGGACCAATACCTATATGACTTCAGTGATCATGGGAGATTAGATTGTACTCCATTTAATACAGATATCTTCAGATTGGTTTTGAGATTGGTTCTACTGGGCCTTGTTCGTGACTATGACAACTTTCGGCATGTAACCGCATTTGTATTTGCCTATTCATGGCCACATACACTTGTTTGGTATATTTTCACATGGATTTGCAGTGTAATTCTATTGGCAGCCATGTATGCAAAGTTAGTGCAGAATGTAATGAGAAACTAGTTCTTCCAGTTGGCTCTCCATCACTCCACTTCTGGGTTGTTTATAATGTATTTCGGCCATCACAGATACTCCTCTGACCTCACACATTAGGGGGCATCTATTATAGCAAGATTTTCCTCACCCTATGCAATATTGCACATAAGGCCTTTTTCCATTTCCTCATGCAGACTTATCATCCCTGTTTGTAAAATCCAGAGCTAAAAATAAACATTTTTCCACATGTACGCATCTTGCACACTATACAACATGCGTACATGCAAGATGCTCCACTACAACCCGTGTACATTGGGATTTGTGCCAGAAAATGAAAATTGATGTCGGGTTTCCATGTCACGACAGGAGATCTCTGATCCTTGGCCTTCCATATACTAGAAAATTTATGGCTCGGCCCTTCAGTTCCATTCGAAGGCTATAAATGGTCCAATTCCAAGCTATGGAAAAGGAGAGAAAGAATTCAACTTTGAGAGAAAAGTTACTCTAGAGAAATTATTTACTTCATATTGAGTCTACATCCCTTTTTCCATTAAGTCTGAACACAGTGTTCAACCCCCAAGATCTTCCCTTATTGATTGAGAACCTCAATGTCTTTTTTCTATGAGCTTGCCTTTGGTGAAGGATTGAAGTGGTGGAGACCCAGTTGGAAGGAACTTAGTTTCTCGGTTCTGAACCATGCCAACATGAAAGTCTATAATATTTTCACTTCTGTTGATCATTTATTAATAGAAATACTCCTTTCCCGTCCAATTGATATCTTGCAAATATATGAATTATTATCCATGGGCGTATTTGTTATGTATATTAATGGATTATGCTATCTAATGTGCTAACCTTTTATATTATCACCATATGCTTGCTTTGCTTGTTTGTTGAGAAGTAGTTGTAGGTACAAAGCTTTGGGTCAAAGTGCTCAATGGTGGACATCATCGAACATCTAGATGAGGTAGGCCTCTTTCTTATCTCGCTTGCATATTGGTTTATATAGCATGTTTTCAAGTAGAGTTGATTTCTGCAATCATTTTCGTCTTTTATGGTTTACCCTAGCCATAGAGAGTTTTTCCCTCGTAACAATGATTGTTGCACGAAGACTAATATAAGAATCCAGTCGTTTTGGATGTATCCCAAGGATTGGGTGAACCACGTTAAAATACCATGTCTAATGTATTTTTTGATGTGATTATTCATGGATGTTATGTTTATGCATGATTAATATAGATATGTTTAACATATGGTTGATGCGAAATATTAATGAATTATTTAGTGGTTTGGTTACGTCATGATCTGTGTGATATTGTTTCTGCACACTAGGGTTTATGGTACTGAAAGAATATTCAATAGGTTAATGTTGCATATATGTTATGACAAAAGTAATGAATTGTTAGTTAATGGAAACCAGGCATAGGGTTTGTTGATTGATAGAAGGATTTTAATTAAGAATATTGTGCACAGGGTGAATAAGTAGTAATCGTTATGATGATAGCCTCACATCCCCTCATCCTTGAAAAAATTTGGTTCCTTCATCCCTAGTATATCCCTCGAATGAGACTTCACTTTCATGCAGGTGATGCCTAAAGGGCCATTATCTAAAGGGTTTTTGTTGGATGAATAACGTGAACCTAGGGTCTTATAACTGTGCAACAACAAATGGTTTTGTTTCCCGGACCCAGAATCTGTAATTGAGGGAATGTTTTGGAGACCAAATAAGAAAGGGATCCTTGAATGGATGGATAGGAAGGAATGAGAATTTTCCCAAGGATAGAATAGAAACCCTCAAATCAACAACGAACAATGGTTGCAAAGGTATGTGTACACATATCTACATGATATTTTCTTTGGTGAATTTCCATATATTTTAGCTAAATGGTTAGAAAGGTTAGTGGAGAATACTGGAAGATATCAAACTGTAGCTCCAAGGAACTGGACTCTTGAGTTGGTAAGAAAAATGAATTATGTAAGCAATACTACTTCTCGTGCAATTCATTTATGGTTGAATAGCATATTGAGGGGTTATATTACGGAATTTGCAGTAGATTGTACCTAGTCGTATAGTGTCATAGAAAGGAATTACTTCAAGGGTCCACACAAAATGTTTTTGAAAGCATTGGGTACTTGTATAAATATGTTTTTGTGTGAAAAATGTGTGATGACGATGAAATATGACTGCTATGGGGATTCATGCACATAGAGGAACTGCGGGATGACCAGGGATGGTCTAAAGGTAGGAAAGAATGAAGAAATAAATAAACAACGAAGGGAGGGATTGAGGATGCATAGAAATGAAGAAGGTGTATAAGAAGAAGAAGATGAATTTGGAGTATTGCACAGTGGAAGAAGATACAAGAGGTTGAAAACTGGGGCTGAGAAAGGACAGCTGCACAATGAGTATGAGAGGAAAGAACCCTGTGCAATAGTCCAGATCCTATAAATATCAAGCACAGAAGGAGAGGGAAAGGATCCTTAGTTCAGTCCTATAATAAAAGAGTCATTAAGTCCTAGTCAGGTTGGATTCCATGCCAAACCCACAACCCCGTGTGCGTCACCTAGATCTAAAATAACATTTGAAGATTTGTCAAAAGAACTTATAGTCAGCAGAGGAAGTCATAATAGTAGTAACCAGAGCAGTGGAAGCAGTGCATTGAGTCATAATCATCCAGCATCATCGGGGGTAGGTACTAAACAAAACACCATGGCAGGGTTAGAAAATACATTGAGAATGCTTGAGTTCCAGGGAGTTGGGTCAGAGGACCCAAAACAACATATATTTGTATGTGAGACAATTTGGGTTGAGAAGAATATTCAGGATGAGGCCACAAATATTGTGTAGTTGGCAACAATGTTTATAGGTTGCATATTAGTATGGTACATGAAACTACAGATTACTACACCAACAGGTCAAGCGAGGACATTGGTAGAAATTCTACAAGTGTTATTGAAAGAGTTCAAGAAGATGAAATCTGAGTCACAATACATTACAGATTTGAAGGAAATCAAACAAGTGCAAACTGAGTCAGTTTGGGACTATTATCAAAGATTTAAGGATTTGATGGGTAGATTGACATTCCAAATTTTGGATTAACAACACAAAGAATGGTTTATTGCAAGAATATTTCCACACATTCACTTCCCATTAATACAACAAAAGGAAGTGTCGCAGGATGAACATTTAAAGATTGTGATGAAGCTGGAAGAATCTCCTGTAGGATATGGAATGGGGACGACTCAAGTCTAGACACAATTAGCTACCTTGAAAATCCAATTAGAAGAGCTTACAAAATGAAAGGAGAAGAGGGAACAAGTATGATGTATTATGTGTAGGATGGAAGGCCACCATAAGGATGAATGCCCAAATTTTGCACAGTATTTGGCAACTGGAGAATAAAACCCATTACCAGGAGGAGGGTACTCTGAAATATGCAAGAAATGCATACATTATCTTCATAATTGTCCATTGCTGCAAAAATACCAGAGTACACCCCAAAATTTATTTTGTAACTTTTTCAAGTCATTAGGGCACGAAGAGAAGGAAGGTCACACATTTGACCCGATGAGAGAGCGCACTTCAGATATGTATATAATTTATGAGGAAAATACTGCGACAGAATTGGGTGTTCCACAATATAACAATCAGAGAGACTTTATTCTAGGAGGTCAAGAAAGATTTTGCAGAGGACGAGGCAGAGGAGGTAGAGTACCAATAATGTGATACAATTTTAATCAATTCAGACACTTAGCTTGTGACTAACCTATTGGAAAATTACTTTTCACTGATGTCAACCATGGAAAAAGTATGTAGAAGAACGTGCAGGAGGAAAGAAAAGATCAAGATAAATAGTGATGCAGAGATCACCCAGAATCCAAAGAGTGGTGCAGACATAGATCCTTTGTAAAGTATCATGGAATCATGATCGTTACCTTTTGAATTTCAGGATCAATCACAACCGTTGAATCAAGGAGAGTTCTGGATCATTAGATCGGGAACCATGTAAGCAAGAGTTGTTAGATCTAGTTGAGAAATTTCGTCTATAACTAGAGCCGTTAGATCGAACCATTAAATCCACAGGCATTTGATTGGGTTTATGAGTTCTGTGTTCATTCGGCATTGACCGTTTCGGGGATAAAATATTTTGAAACAGGTGGAATCCCCGAAGACCGAAATCATGAAATAATGTAGGTCGTTGATCAAGTCCAAAAGAATTCCCAATCATCAGATCAGGAGTGATAATCCTCAACCGTAGATCAAAGCTCATTATCTTTCGGAAATTTCACCACTTCGGCGACTATTGAAGATAAGGTAGAGTTACGAAGCTACAAAGTGCCAAAGCTCTGAAATCCCACCAACCGTTAGATTAAGGTAAGAATTTGGGAGTAATGCGATCTGTTAGATCAAGCAGTTGTTACGAGAAAAATGTCTCTATGGAAAGGGGTAAACCATAACAGACTGAATGACACGCATAAATCAACTCTAATCCCAAGTATGCTACATAAATGAAATGTTAACAAGATAAGGCTAAGAGCCAACCTCGTCTAGACGTTCGATGAAGACCATCGTTGAGCACGCAACCCAAAGAATAATACCTGCAAATTGTCCTCAACAACCAAGGTATGCAAGAATATGGTGATATTATATTATGTTAGCATATAGATTAACATAATACATTAACATACATGACAAATACACCCATGGAATAATAATTCAAATATTTGCAAGATATCAATTAGACAAGAAAAGATTATTTCTATTAAAATAATCAACAGAAGTACATGGGTGACAAACTTCTTTAATGACACATATGGGAACCGAGAAACTAAGTCCCTCCAGTTGGTCCTCCACCACTTCAATCCTCCACCAAAGGAAAACTCATATAAATTGGTTAATGAGGTTCTACCTCACAAAGAAGGAAGAGTTTGGGGGTTGAACAAAGAGTTCATACTTTCAAGGAAAAAGGGATGCATACTCAATCTAAAGTGAAATTTATCTAGAGTGTCTTTGCTCTCAAAGTTGAATTGTTCTCAAGGATTGGACATGGCTCAATTTATAGCCTTCAAATGGAATTGAAGGGTCGAGTCAGATCTTTTCTAGTATATGGAAGGTCAAGGATCATGGATCTTGTGACATGGCATGGAAACCCGACATAATTTTTAATTTTGAGCACCAAACCCAATGTACGCGGGTTGTAGTGGAGAAACATGTGTATATGCTTTTTTGGATCTGGAAGGTGCAAAAAGGGAACTTCAAGTCTGCATAGGGAAATGGAAAGCCATCCAAGCAAGTTGCATGGAGTGAGGCAAAATTTTCTATAACATATTCCCCCTAATATGTGAGGTCAAAGGACTGTCTGCGATGGCCGAAATACATTATAATTCCCATAATTGGAGTAATGAAGACTCAACTAGAAGTACTAGTTACTCATGAGAATATTGCAATCCATAATGACTTTGTGCACATGGCTTCCAATATGAATCACACTGCAGATCCATGTGGAAAAATATCAAATAGTTGTTCATGGCCATAAATAGGCAGTACAACGCAGACATATACCATAGGTTGTCATAGTCACGAACAAGGCATAGTGGAATCCAGTCTAAAAATCAATCTGAAGATATATGTATACAATAGAGTACAATCTGATCTCCCATGATCACTGAAGTCATATAGGTATTGGTCCAATGAAAGACAAAAACATATGAGAAATGCTACTACTTGAAACTGGAGGTATTCTACACTATCCGTCGAAGGTGGAAGTCTACATCATGTGAATAGAGGAGTTGAGGTCGAACACAATGAGACTTCGTTTGATTACTGATCATTAAGGTATATCGTTAACAAACACAAGACAACCCACCGATAATGAAAGTAGGTATCAAGGCACTGAGTACATTCTACAAGTGTGAATAAGGGTGTTGAGGTCGAACACTTGAAGAATCCATCGATCATGGGACATTGATGAATTCCCAACTATCAATGGTGAGAGAGCCTGCCATCGATGACTACAAGCCTCTAGGTCTCATTTCCAGAATAGATGAGTTGAATTCGATAGAACAGACGCACTGAAAGGAGATCACTAGGGAATCTCTCATCATTCAGCATGAGGTACAAAGAAATAGCTTGATTATTAGGAGGAGTTCAGACGAATAGGATGTGTTAGCAACATTACTTGTCTTCAGCATCAGGACATCTAGGTCTGCAGGTTGCACGAGGAGTGCCCAAGTGCAGCGCACAGAAAAAGTCCTTTTCGGACTTAAAATCAAGCGAGCGGGCAGGATTATAGTGTCAACGGTCTGGATCCATCCATATAAGCAAATCAGTGGTTGGCGGGAAATTGTGAATCGAAAGTTTTGCCGAAGTTAATACCATAGATCGCGCCCATATTGTGCGCAAGGGAGAATAGCGACCGTCCATCCAGAGGACGCATGGCGCGAGATCTAGTCGTGTCGGCGTTTCGGCATTCGGGAGTTAGAGGGGTGAGAGTTTCTTGTTGTTCTACATCTCGAAACCCCGAACCTCGATAGCGCCGAAAGCGCCGAAAGCAAGGCCCACAGTATCATGAAACCTTTTCAACCGTCCATCCAAAGGGGACACATGGCGAAAAACTGAGCCATCTCGGCGTTTCGCCCATCACGACTCCAAGGCGCAAAGAGCAGCTCCGTTATATTCCGATGCACGAGATGTCGGGAGAGTCTCGGACCCGGGCCACAGTAGCGGCGGGTGAGTTCAGGACCGTCAGATCTCAGAGGGACGTGTGGCACTAGACTGAGCCATCTCGGCATTTCGCCCATCGCGATTTCAAATTGCAGGAATAGCTCCTTCCCATTCGCGAACGCCAAAAGCGCCTTGGGAATAAGCACGTGGTCACAGCCCGTGGTTACTTGGGGAAAGAAAGGAGCTATGTAAAGAAGGCCAAAGGTGTCGAGTTCAGTTACATAGGGGATTATCGCGATGTCCAAGCGCCATCGGGTCCGATCTCAAAATTGTTTCTCGCTTGGAGTAAATGATGGCAGGAGCGGGTGGTTGAAACCTCCTTTCATTCATTAAGTATAGGGAATGGAGGGTCTGGCAAGCGGTCTGTTCGAAGAAGCCCTATGTATCGAATTTTTCAAAGAAGCCATGCCGATGTCCTCGAATCGACAGAGAAGTCTGCGCACGCTAGCCCAACACTTAATGGCTCAGCTACCCTCCTTACAGGAGCCATGCGTAGTTAGGGTGGCGCTTAAAGAAAGATATCAGTACGAGTTTGACTGAAGGGACACCAAGCTTTGGGTGACTGGACACACCTCTATGAGGTGAATTTTCCTGAGTATATAGACTTAGTTCTATTTTTTGTAAAGCATCGATGGTTGAGCAAAGCTCCCGATTGTAAAGTTTTGATGAAGCGTTGGTCGCTCTGGTTAATGTATAAGGCATTTGAGACTTCTTACTTTATGGATGTCAGCTTATTTTTCATTTCTGTTTACTGTGTTAGAATGGCTTGGAATTGGAGGATCCAGTCGAGTTGTAGTTGTTATAGGATGATGTAGGTTGGATCACTGTAGCAGTTACATTATTTCTAATCGGTTCCTGTTATTTTCGTAGCGCTGAACGACTTAGAATTGGAGGATCCAGTTGAGTCACTCTTCAACTCCTTGAAGCTCTGGACCAAGAGGATCTTGGATTCTGAGTTTTTCATCCTCAAGCTTCCGAAGGCTTGTCACCCGAGGCAGTCTTGCTCACCCTTCTCACAAGTCTTCCCTCTGTCACCCTTTAATCCATTCATTGACAGAAGTTGGATCAAGACCTCCCTTGCCACATACATACCAGGCCCGGTCTCCTGAGTCAAAGTTTTATCTTCTTGAGTCTTTACCCATTTGATCACCCCCATTTATTAAATCGTGACATAAAACTGATGGGCATTGGGCTCTGCTCCTGCAAGCAATCCAGGAGTGACTTCTGACGCTAACATTTCTGCGTCGTTACCGGGGACGAAGTTGAAAATTTTCCCCGGGATTGAACGACATTGAGCCTCTGATCCTGAAGGTGCATCGGGTATCAGAGCCTTTGAATATTGCTACTGTGCACCTGGCGAATCCATTGTGACGACTCCACTATGGTGAACCTGCTGTGTTAATTGTGGCTTTCAGAGGCAGGCATACGCGGTCTCACCCACAGCTGCCTCTAGCTATGCCTGAAGTAGATCTAGAGGCGGTGCTCAGAAAAGGAAAGGCCCTTGAAGAAGAAGCGTCCACCACCGAACCAGGTAATCCACCATATCCTTCTGTGGGAACGCCTTTTTCTCCTCCTCAGTTTCTCGACAGACCTGTTTCTGAAGTTTCCCGTTTCCTAAATTTTGGGAGTGTTCCTGTTAAGATTTCCTCTCCTGGTCTGGGACCAGAGGGACGAGACCTTGTCACCCCCCTCTCCCCTGAAACTGTACCTTGGCGTAGACCCGGGACCACAAACGATTTCCCCACTCCTATCTTTACTACTCCTGTGCAAAGAGAATCACCTGCTGACTTGAGCTCGTTAGCCTTCTCCTTAAATCCCCTCTTGTTCCCCACTCCGCTTCAGGACTCATTCCCAATATCCCCTTCGCAAAATCCTTATCCTCCTAGTTCTCCTCCGCCTAATATTCCTATGGCTGGTGCTAATCCCCCTCTGAATAGAATGGACTCCATAGTCGCTGCCAGATATTCTCCCTTAGTTCTACCCCATCCTATGAATCCTCTCCCTATTGGAGATTACTTGAAATACATGCCCAAGTTCACTGGGGAAGGGGACGTAACTGTTGAAGAGCATCTGGATGCTTTCTATAGTTACGCAGACAACCTCAACATTGAAAATGAAGATGTCTGGATGAGAGTCTTTGTCCAAATCCTGGATGGCGAGGTGAGGAAATGGTTTAGAGGATTGGCCCCAGGATCTATTACTGGGATTGAAGCTCTAGATAGTGCTTTCCTGAGGCAGTGGGGAGATAGGAAAGATTTCATGTATTGCATGACAGAGTTCGGGTCTCTGAAGAAGATGGAAGGAGAATCCGTCTCCGACTTCTCCAAAAGATTCAATAAGATGTATAATAAGATTCCTGCTGAAATAAAACCCTCAGAAGCCTCGGCCAAAATTTCTTATGCTAGTGCGTTTGGTCCCGATTTCAGTCTCTTATTAAGAGAAAGAAGAGCCACCTCCTTAGCTCAAATGCAAGATGCAACCATAGAGGTGGAATCTAATGTATTAGTAGCTAACAGACTGAGGAACAAGGTTGATGTAGATAGGAGAAAGGGAAGATCTGAAGCCTCAACTTCTTGCCCGTCGGTGCCCCACCCTCAAGTGGACGAGTTGACCAAGCTGGTGAAGTCTCTGTCTGCAGAGATGGAGAAAATGAAGGTGGAGGGAAGACAAGCATACAGGGGCCCTCAAAATGCCGAAAACAAAGGAGGTTTCAGGAGGCCAAATAATATAACTCCCCCAACTATGCAAAGAGAAAGGGGAAGAGACAGAGACGACCAGAAAATTTAGGCCCCTTTTCAAAACAATTTCGTGGGCGAGGAGGAACAAGAAGGAGCAGAGGAACTTGATCCTGAAATCCATTGCTTCAGAGACACACCTCCTTTTCCTCATCTCACTCAATCAAAATACGAGGAGTCTCTCATGGACAGTCAGCTAAATGAATTGAGCAAGGGAGACAAGGCTAGTGGCAGCCAAGGCAGATATGATCCGAGGTCTAAAAAAAAGACAACAACACCTGATGTTCCTGAACGGTCTGCTAGAATAGAGAAGTCTGCTAATGAAGCAACAGACAGTCACAGAGGTAAGAAGACCCAACCCCTCTCTCCCATTATCCAGAGTCATGCTCCCGAAATAAGAGAAATCCCAAAGCTCTCATCTTCTTTTAATTTCGAGCGTGAAATTCAAAAAATCAGAATCCCTGTGCCCCTGACAGAATTGATTAAACATGAAGGGTTCAAGAAATGCTTCTCTGAGATTTTATAGTCTGAGGTCTCATGCCTTCCCACAGACTCCATCAATTTACAAGATGAAAAGCCTGCAGTTATTCTAGGTCCTATGGTAGAAGATAGGAATGAATCATCCCCTCCCTTCTACACTTCCTTGAACATACATGACAAGGTATTGCACAATTGCTTGATGGATTCGGGGGCTTCTCACAACCTCATGCCCAAAACTATCATGGAAGAGTTAGGACTAGAAGTCACCCGAGCTTATCATGACCTCTATTCATTTGACTCTCGGAAAGTTCAGTGTCTAGGAGTTATCAAAGACCTGGTCGTGACCTTGTTTCAGTTTCCCATGAAAAGTGTGGTCATGGATATTGTAGTGGCTGATGTACCCCCCAAGTTCGGTATGTTGTTATCAAGATCTTGGATAAAAATATTGGGGGGAACCTTGCAAATGGACCTCACATATGCTACTATACCAGTGTTTGGAGGAGAGCATAGAAGGCTATATAGAGAAGCCCAACTGGCCTATATAATCAGCGATGAAGCCAACCCTACCAATCATCCCATCTTTGCCTTGGACACTGATTTAGGATCCAGTTTACTACAACTCACCCATGCCCCCGAGCCTCCTCTCAAACTCAGAAAGAAGCCCACCATTTCCCCTAAATTTCCTCCCTCCATCACCCCCATCTGGAAAATGTTCTTTGATGGAGCCTCTTCCAGGGAAGGTGCTGGAGATGGGGTGGTTTTTTTGTCACCCGCTCAGGAAACCATATCTCTATCATACAAGCTGGAATTTGAAGCTACCAACAATGTGGAAGAGTATGAAGCTCTCGTCCTGGGGTTGAGAGCCGCAAGGGAAATGGGAATTCAGGAGGTAGCAGTGTTCGGTGATGCAGAGTTGGTGGTCCAACAGGTCAGAAATGCTTATCAGGCTAAGCATCCTCGACTAAGAAGCTACAAAAATGAGGTGTGGGACCTAGTTGACAGTTTCTTCGCAGCATTTAACATTTCTTTCATCCCAAGAGAGGAGAACACGATGGAAGATTCCTTGGCTACATCATCAAGTAATTTCAAAGTACCCTTGCCGCCCAAATTCAGATATGATGTGGAAGTGAAATACAAGCCCTCCATACCTGACAATGTCAAACATTGGAAGGTATTCGAGGATGATCTCGAGATCAAGAAGTTCTTGGAGACTGTCGAAGAATTTTCAGAGATGCATATCGACCGAGACTCTGTCTCTGAAGAAAAGCTTGATGGGGGTAATTTTCTGAATAAGATTGCAGAGCGTAACATTGTGCAGCTACCCAACAATCATATTCCATGGGGACTGGTTCCTTTGGAAAGGATTTTTGATAGAAATGATGTGTCATTAAAAGGAGAGACCTCAGAGGATGACACTAGTACTATTCAGTGCAACATTGGGACTGAGAGTGAGCCCAAGTTTGTCAGATTGTCAAGAAGTCTGACAAAGGAGCAGAGGTCTGAATACATTGGACTTTTGAGGGAATTTGCTGATGTTTTCACCTGGACCTATGAAGACCTCAAAACCTATGACACCTCTGTCATCGAGCATAAAATCCCATTAAAAGAGGAGGCAAAGCCATTTAGGCAGAAGCTGAGATAGATTAATCCTATGCTGCTGCCTATCATGGAGAGGGAAGTGAAGAAGTTGCTTCAAGCTCAGATCATTGTGCCACTGAGATATTCAGAGTGGGTGGCCAACTTGGTGCCAGTAAGGAAAAAGAATGGAGAGATCCGGCTCTGTGTAGACTTCAGAAACCTGAACAGGAGCTCACGAAAGGATAACTACCCCTTACCAAAGATGGAACATATACTGCAGAGGGTAGCAGGAGCTTCCAAGATGTCCATGATTGATGGTTTCTCTGGCTACAATCAAGTCTATGTTCTACCTGAGGACAGGGAAAAGACAACATTCACCACTCCATGGGGCACATTCATGTATGCCAAGATTCTGTTTGGATTAATGAATGCAGGGGCAACATTCCAGCGTGCCATGGACATAGCTTTCGTCGGGGAAAAAGATAAATTTGTGGCCGTCTATCTGGATGACATCACAATGTTTTCAAAGTTGGATAAAGAACACTGTCGTCATCTCAGGAAAGTTTTCTTGAAATGCAGGAGTTTTGGCATTTCATTAAACCCTAAGAAATCTCTGTTCACCATGCAGGAGGGAAAATTAGTAGGCCACATAGTATCAGCGGAAGGAGTCAGGATTGACCCTAGCAGAGTTGAGGAATTACAAGCCTTGTCAGTCCCGAGGTCCAAGAAGGAGGTCCAATCCTTCCTTGGTAAGATTAATTTTCTGAGGCGGTTTGTGCCTAACTTTGCTGAGGAGGTAAAACTTATAGTAGCCATGTTAAGGAAAGGAAATGAAGTGAGGTGGACTTCTGAATCACGACATTCCTTTGAGAAAATAAAGAAGGCCCTGACAGATGCCCTTGTGCTTATTAGCCCCGACTACTCAAAGGATTTCCTTATTTTCTCCTTTGCCTCATCTGACACGGTGGCTGCTGTTTTGTTACAAACAAACGAGGTTGGACTTGAACAGCCTATCGCCTATTTCAGCCGAGCATTGAGGGATACCGAAGTCGGGTATGACGCTATGGAGAAGCAGGCCTATGCCCTGGTAAAGGCTCTCAAGGCATTCATAATTTATGTCCTGCAGTCAAAGGTCATCGCTTATGTCCCCTCAGTTGCTATTAAAGACATTCTAATTCAACCTGACATAGACGGGAGGAGGAGTAAGTGGATCGCCAAAATTTTGGAATTTGACCTAGAAATAAACCCTACCAAATTAATCAAAGGTCAAGGTTTAGCCAAGCTGTTGGCTGAAGCCAATTGCCAAGCTTTGGGGATAAATTTCATCAACGAATGCTCAAGTATTCAGCAGGATCGACTGTCTGACATAGACCCTCAAAGGGAGCCCCCATTGGCTCGATGTCCTTGGTATAAGGATGTCATATACTTTCTACAAGATCTGCAGCCTCCAGACGGCTTGCAAAGAAACAAAGCAAGAGCTCTGAAGCTCAAGGCAGTCAGATACTGCCTTATCGATTGAATTTTATATTGGAAAGACCCCCTGGGGGTACTTTTAAAATGCATGAATTCATAAGAGGCCGACAGGATCATGGTTGAATTTCACAGCGGCCTATGTGGAGGGCACCATTTCTGGAAGGCCACAGCCCACAAAATTCTCAGATCCGGGTACTACTGGCCTACCTTGTTTGCTGATGTCCACAGAGGAGTTAGAGCCTGTATCCAATGTCAAAGATTTGCAGGAAAACAACAGCTCAAGTCTCTGCCTTTACTGCATGTAGTTTTTTTGGGACCGTTCAAGTAGTGGGGCCTAGATTTCATTGGAGAAATTCACCCCGCTTCCAGTGGGCAACACAGATGGATCCTGACTGCTACAAATTTCTTTACCAAGTGGATTGAAGCTATCCCTACCAGGAGTGCTTCCCACAAAGTAATCATTGGGTTCTTAGAGGACCTCATCACAAGGTTCGACTGCCCAAATAAGATTGTCACTGATAATGCAGCCGCTTTCAGGTCTGATCCATTAGCCAAGTTCTGTGAACAGTTTGGGATCAAACTGATTCACTCCACCCCGTATTATCCACAGGGCAACGGTTTGGCAGAATCCTCCAACAAAAGACTGATAAGAATCATCAAAAGATTGTTGGAGGACAACAAAAAAGCTTGGAGTTCAAAGCTGAAATTCGCTCTATGGGCCGATCGGGTGACTACAAAGAGATCTATAGGCATCTCCCCTTTCCAGTTAGTTTACGGAGCAGAAGCTGTCTTCCCTTCGCAGCTGGCCATTCCTGTAGCTAAATTCTTCCAGGATTATCAAGAGGAGCCCAATGACATAGTCAAAAGGATTCATCAACTGGTAGAAGTCCAACAGACCAGAGAGCAGGTAATAGACAGAATTCAGGGCCATCAGCAAAGGATCAAGCAGGTTTTCGATAAGAAGGCCAAGAAGGAGCAGTTCCAGATAGGAGACCTAGTGCTGAAATGGGACGCTCCTAAGAAAGATAAGGGAAAACACGACAAATTTTAAGCCCTGTGGATCAGCCCCTTCAAAATCGCTGAGGTTTTCTCAAATAACACTTAGAGGTTGCAGGATTTGGAGGGTGAAGAATTTTTCAACAGCCCAGTAAATGGGCATTTTCTTAAAAAATGTTTTGTTTGAGCCTTCAGTGGCTCCTATGTTTTGTAAATACTGTCCTTTCTGTTTTTTGTTTTTACTTTTATTGTTTCGACTTAGTAAGTGACTCCATAGCCCAAAAACAAGGCACTGGAACTACAAAATGAGTCCTTAGAGCATCACAGGGACGACTCTATCCCCCATGGAGCCTAATGTTAGCAACATTACTTGTCTTCGGCATCAGGACATCCAGGTTTGCAGGTTGCACGAGGAGCGCCCAAGTGCAGCGCACAGAAAAAGTCCTTTTCGGACTTAAAATCAAGTGAGCGGGCAGGATTATAGTGTCAACGGTTCGGATCCATCCATATAAGCAGATTAGTGGTTGGCGGGAAATCGCGAATCGAAAGTTGTGCCGAAGTTAATACCATAGATTGCGCCCATATTGTGCGTAGGGGAGAATAGCGGCCGTCCATACAGAGGACGCGTGGCACGAGATCTAGTCGTGTCGACGTTTCAGCATTCGGTAGTTTGAGGGGTGAGAGTTTCATGTTGTTCTACATCTGGAAACCCCAAACCCCGATAGCGCTGAAAGCACCGAAAGCAGGGCCCACGGTATCATGAAACCTTTTCAACCGTCCATCCAAAGGGGACACATGGTGGAAAAATGAGCCATCTCGGCATTTCGCCCATCGTGACTCCAAGGCGCAAAGAGCAGCTCCGTTATATTCCGACGCATGAGACGAAGGGAGAGTCTCGGACCTGGGCCCACAGTAGTGGCGGGTGAGTTCAGGACAGTCATATCTCAGAGGGACATGTGGCACTAGACTGAGCCATCTCGGCGTTTCTCCCATTGCGATTTAAAATTGCAGGAATAGCTCCTTCCCATTCGCGAATGCCGAAAGCTCCTTGGGAATAAGCACATGGTCACAACCCGTGGTTACTTGGGGAAAGAAAGGAGCTATGTAAAGAAGGCCAAAGGCGCCGAGTTCAGTTACAGAGGGGATTATCGCGATGTCCAAGCGCCATCGGGTCCGATCTCAAAATTGTTTCTCGCTTGGAGTAAATGATGGCAGGAGCGGGTGGTTGAAACCTCCTTTCATTCATTAAGTATAGGGAATGGAGGGTCTGAAAAGCATTCTGTTCGAAGAAGCCCTGTGTATCAAATTTTTCAAAGAAGCCATGTTGAAGTCCTCGACTCGACAGAGAAGTCTGCGCATGCTAGCCCAGCACTTAATGGCTCAGCTACCCTCCTTACAGGAGCCATGCGTAGTTAGGGTGGCGCTTAAAGAAAGATATCAGTACGAGTTTGACTGAAGGGACACCAAGCTTTGGGTGACTGGACACGCCTCTGTGAGGTGAATTTTCCTGAGTATATAGACTCAGTTCTAGTTTTTGTAAAGCATCGATGGTTGAGCAAAGCTCCCGATTGTAAAGTTTTGATGAAGCGTTGGTCGCTCTGGTTAATGTATAAGGCATTTGAGACTTCTTACTTTATGGATGTCAACTTCTTTTTCATCTCTGTTTACTGTGTTAGAACGGCTCGAAATTGGAGGATCCAGTTGAGTTGTAGCTATTATAGGATGATGTAGGTTGGATCACTGAAGAAGTTACATTATTTCTAATCGATTCCTGTTATTTTCGTAGCGCTGAACGACTTAGAATTGGAGGATCCAGTTGAGTCACTCTTTAGCTCCTTGAAGCTCCGGACCAAGAGGATCTTGGCTTCTGAGTTTTTCATCCTCAAGCTTCCAAAGGATTGTCTCCCAAGGTAGTCTTGCTCACCCTTCTCACAAGTCTTCCCTCTGTCACCCTTTAATCCATTCACTGACATAAGTTGGATCAAGACCTCCCTTGCCGCATACATACCAGGCCCGATCTCCTGAGTCAAAGTTTTATCTTCTTGAGTCTTTACCCATTTGATCACCCCCATTTTTTAAATCGTGACATAAAACTGATGGGCGTTGGGCTCTGCTCCTGCAAGCAATCCAGGAGTGGCTTCTGACGCTAACAGGATGTTCATGAACCAATGACCCAGTGCATCTCTTGCATGCACCAGATGTAAGTAGTGCACGAAGAGACCCTCTGAATAGCAGTCAATAAGGAAAATTGTCGAAAAAGGTGAGGAAACCACCAATAAGGCTAATGTAATCCAAGAAACTGCATGAATCCCAATGTGTGAATATATTTGTTTCTCTTGAACACAAGGGAAACCCCCCAGTCAGTGACCAATCAAGAAATGTTTATTGTTGGGTTCAAGGTTACCTACCCATAATGAAAGTAGGACTAGGGTGAATGGTAGGACTATAACTTCATGTGATTCTGAGATGTACTGAGGGTATGGATGGCATGCAAAGTCGAGAGTTCTTAGAAATGGCCGACATGCAAAGTCAAGAGTTCTGAGAAATGGCCGACATGCAAAGTCAAGATTTCTAAGAAATGGATGACACATGCTTATAGAATTCCTTTGAAAAAGAGAATGAGACATACAGATAACTCAAGCAACATAGACTTGATTATAAAACTTCGTGATGTAGGAGGCATCAACAAACTCTCCATAGGGAATGGAAGAATAAACAGTCGAAGGAGTAAACTCTAAGTAACGATCTCAGCTTCCTAAGTTCATGCTAAACCCAAACTTTGGATGAAAATGGACTCAAAAGTTTGTGCTATGTTCAAAGGTGATACGATTGTTGCTGATATGAGATAATATTATTTTCCCGCCCGTCTTTGTTTTTTGTTTTTTCATATGTAAAGAAACATTATGATAGAGGAGAGGAAATGAGTGTCATGAGTAAGCATCTAGTTCTAAGTAGCAAAACGTACCTATTCTCAATGCAAGGAAGTTCATGCGGGGCATGGACACTCAGGGGGATGTTTCCTCTTAGGGTACAGGGTGTCAAGATGCAAAGGATATATGGAAGGCACTTCTTGGCTAGTGATGAAAATTATGGAGGTAAGAGGCTTATAATGAGAAAGTGGGAACTAGAAATAGGCTCAATAATGCAAGCAGGATGATGTAATGCAATTACAACTTAATTCCAAAAATATCCTTTTTCGTAGATTTAGTCTCCTAGGCCAAAACAAGTATAAATAATACCCATAAGAACTCTTCTAGCCAATGGTGACTAGAGTATTCATTTTTCGTAAGTAGTCGACTTGGTCTAGAAAAGGGTTAAACTTTTACCAAATAGACATCCTTTCAAAACCATTTAACGAGTGTGAAAGAGACAAGTTCACGCGGATTTTTTTTTAGTTTTTGGAGTTTGAAAAGAGCTTAACTAAGACTTGAGGATTTTTTTCTAAGAAGCATATAATGGGGGAGGCCAAGGATCCCATGCAGGTCTTCTGTCGAAACTCAGAAACTCACTCGTAGCTGACACAAGCTTGGGATAACACAAAAATTTCAAAGTCGATGAGGATAGAGTAATTGCAGAGGATCCTTCATCTACAATACATCAACGAATGCCCATTATCTGGAAGGGTGAAAAAGAAGGAAGGTGAGGCTCTACAAGATCATTCCAATCAAAGGAAACCATCCTAGGACTTGGAGGGAGTGTACTCGGAGAGAGTGGAATGCTCCCTTGTTTAGAAGGTACAAAACTAGAAATGTTAAGGACATGGTCGAAAGACGCATCACCCCTTAAAAGAAGAGTGGTATTGACCGAAGATTGCATCAACAGTGTCACTTCCTTAGACTTGTCACTCTCCAAGAGAAGAGTGGGATCGACTAGAGATTGCATCGACATGACCACTTCTTCAACCATTGGTTGAATAGGATGTGAGACAACATGGTAAAGAGATGCATCACTCCCCAAAAAATGAATGGTTTCGGTCAAAGACTGCATTGGTGTGACTGCTAGTTGATCAAGATGCAAGACAACATGGTCAAGAGACACATCACTCCCAAAAATAGGAGTAGTATCAATCGAATATTGCATCACCATGACTATTGTATCAACCAAAGAAGGATTAGAATGTTGGGAAACCAAAGACAACTCAGAACCCAAAGGGCCATCAGACAAGGACCGCACTTCTTGTACCATCGCAATAGCAAGGCACAAACGAGTTAGGTGATCTCCTTTGCAAAGTCTACAAAGGAACTGGGGCTTACATCCTATACATCTAGGCTTCTCAATCATATCAATGCCCCTAGCATGAATTGCAGTGGCTGGTGACATGCTCCCATCATGACTTGCAGAGGCTAGTAGCACATTTCCAACATGACTTGCAGACATTGGTGATGTTTGTCTAGTCTGACTAGCAGTGACTAGAGTTGTGCCACCAGCATGACTTGCAATGGCTCGTTGCAACATGTGAGACCATGGTCCCAAGAAATACTGGTTTTGAGAGATATTGGGCCAAACAAGGTTCGGGTATACACCATGGCCCTACCCAGTAGGGTAGTATCCTCCTCCCAACCGATTCATAAAAGGTTGTAAGGTAATCATCATCGTGGAATCCACTTGCGAGGAGAAAGCGACATGACATGGGTTACTCATGTGAGGATATACATTGCCCCCCAAAAAAGGAAATTCGTGAAGGGTGTTTCCCATACTATAAAAATGACTCCCTCTGTATGAAACACTAGAGGGAAGAGGGAGGTTTTCCATGAGAAAAGCGTTCATAGGAACATGCAAAGTGGAAGAAGGATAAAGGGATGGGATATAAAAAGTAGAAGGACCGCCCATTTGAGCACTTGCTCCTGGAAAATTGAAGCTAGGATTGGGTCCAGAGGAAGGAGGAGTCCAACCTCCAACCATGGGGATTATTTGAGGGATATGGCCCCCACCAAATGAAAAGGGAGAATAAGGAGGCATCATGCCCCCAGACCCAAAACTAGGATTCACATAAGATGACGAGATAAAGGATGGCAAGTGCAAAGACATGTTTGGCATACCAAAAGAGAAAGGATTAGAGGCCCAAGGTGTTATCACTGAAATTTCATCTGCAACATTGCACGCAAATGGTTACAGAAATACAACAATTCCAATAACTATTAGTTCACCTACAACACCAAAATGCATTTCAAAAGGCAAAAACTATACAATTGGGCAAAAATTGACATGCGCAAACTCACTAAAGGAAGCGTGCACATAGTGCGTGAGCCAACGAAGCCCATAGAGCGCACAATGTGCCATATGCGCGACTGTGTGCAATAAAATCTATGCACTTCTGTGAACGACATATTTATGGTTCTTTTCTCCCCCCCAACCACTTGTGGACCAGCTCCCAACTTGATTTGACCTTCAGATCTGAGAAAAATCCGAATGGGGGGATGGTCAAAGACCAAAGGGTGCTCTAAAGGGCCCCTTGTACACACTAAGAACCATTTGAATATTTCCTTGAAGAAATGCTATAAATGGATGCCATGGGTGCACTAAGAAACCAATATCTTCATAGTATTGTTATGTTGGCTCAATTCTCCCTTGATAATCCTCATTTCTCCTAGGAGTATTCAAGCATCATTGCAATAGGCCATTCCACTCTCCTCTTGAGGGAATAGGCAATGATTTTCTTCATCATTTTCTATTTTTCTTCCATTGTAAGAAGAGATCTCCATTAGGGAACTCAAGAACCCTCCCGAGGAGGAAGATGGGACCCATAAGTCCTCATTTTTCTCTACGTTGTTTTGCCAACTAATATAGTTATCCATTGGTGGAATAATCCTTGTCATTGGTTGATTGTTTATGGTTCTAAGTTTCTTATGCATTCTAGTTTTTATTTCCTTAGTGGTTTTAGTTTGTTTATTAGTTTATTACATGTGTTTGGTTTGCTTAACCCACTCAGTAACTTCTGTCTTGTCTAGCAGGCCCAACTAGGCATGCAAGTACCATTGTTTTGCTCACCCAAGAGAAAAAACGGGCACAACAGATTGGCGACCATACTGGGTGTTAGTGCCACCATTTTCCTTTCAGTTAGAGTCATTTTTTGGTCGATTTATAGCCTATGTGTCAAAACATGTGAAGTCAGGTATGTAACAATGAAGGGGTGAAAGTTAGCAAGTGGTCAATTGGCCCTTGGAAATGGGAATGGATGTCAGAGTCGAAACATGCGTAAATGGTACGGGTATGTTGTTCCTAGAGAGTAAGGTCCTGTTAAAAGCTAGCCTCTACATGCCCCGGGTTGAGTCAAGTAGTTAATGAAAGTCACGTCGGCAAGTGTTGTAACTATTATCAGTTCATTATGAAGGCCAAAGGAATGAAAAATCGTGGCATTCGTATCATGTATTCCCTGCAACCCTTATCGCCTGCACCTTACATGCGGGGATGTGTTATGGAAAATCCATAGTTCAATTCGAAACATCTAGTCGCCATGAATTCAATGTTCCTTGGCATGATTCCTCCTTCCTCTCGATCTTCTATAAATCCCATAGGTTCTGCACCCATTTTATTCACAAAATCATATTCATGCTCTATCTATAAGTGTTCCTCGCAGGGCCAGGTCGATCGAATTCTCCATCTTGGGCATTTGTCGGATCCACTGCGCGCACGATAAATATTGGTCGTGCCATGGAGACCTCCCAAAACGTAAGGAAGGGTGCACGAAGTGGCAGAATCGCTAGGCCCGAGCCCCAAAGTGACTGGGATTCATTCTCACTCATGACAGGCATCCCCAAGGATACAAAGGGATTTCTCCCTTTACTCGTGAGAATGATGAAATCACACCACGCAGAACCTTGAATGGAAGGTCCTACACAGGAAGAAAGGATAGTAGAGGCCATGTCTCCCCATCAATAGATACCTTGGAGAAGGGGAAGGCCAAAGAAGAATAAGAAAGTTGGGAAAACCTGAACCCCAAACGAGCCACACGTAAGATCGTTTGATGAAGAATTACTTATGCGCGTTGTCCGGCTGGATCCTGTGGAAGGTACGAGCCAGGAAAGTTGGAGCAGAATGAGGAGTATTGATGTCATGGGTAAAAATGATCAAGATCCATCTTAGCAGATGAAGAAGGTGAAACTAGCTATCGCTGAACTTTACCAGGAAAACAGGGAGGTGAGACAAGAACTAGCAACAAAGACCATCGAAGTGTCAGCAGTGCAAGGCCGCGAAGGGAACATGACGTGGATCAAAAGACATCTCCGAGAGGTGCATGATACAATCGTACAATTGCACGAAGCATAGAGGCTGTCATAAGAAAGGTATGCGAAGCATTCCAGAGAATGTGCAGCGACCGAGGAGGAAGCCCGTGCGGCTCTCGCCAGTGACCAAAAGAAACAAGATTAGCTGAATTCATTCTTGTGTCTGCAAACATAAATAAAATATTGATAGTTTTGAAGGAGACATCACCCTAAGACATTTTGTCATTTTGATAATGGCCATGACAGTCTGCAGGCACTTGCCGTGCACATTTCACCCCAGCAAATGAGCGCGCGACAGAAATCAAAGTCATTACAATAGATAGCGGGACTCTAACAAACACTTGTGTGTTCAGATATCTAAATGAAGGAAATAATTGACACATCACTCCCTCATGATGAGACTTGATTGATAGACAAATTGTCGTGGCAGATTACAAACATTCATGATGTAGCCAAATGTATTTTTTCTGTATTTTTTGAAAAGCGTCATGCAAAGAGTCTTTTAATGCATAACAGTCAGTTTCCTAGATTTTAGAGATAGTAGTTAGAAGTGCAGGGTAGCCCAAGCGGCGCCCTCGCCTATATTTTTGATATTTTCAATGTAAGCCAGGTCAGTTGGAAAAATTAGTATAGACAACGTCTATCAAATGTAATTTGAGTTCGATCAAAACTTAATTCAAAATTCATGTAGTTTGATGAAAAGATTTTAATTGTAGCAGTCAAATGTATTGTTTCCTTTCTCTACGTATGTGCTTCCTATTTTCTTTATTCATATCTTTTTCTTTTTGAATCAGAATGAATTTTTGAACCTAGGATTCGTCGTGCAATGCCCCTTTTTCACGCCATTTATACAAAACATATTTCCTCTAAAGTTAACTTTGAATTCATCCTTAGCGATGCTCCAAGTTGCTTCCTATGTTTTCTCCTCACCACACACAACGATTTTAAACTGAAGAATGTTGCTTTCTTAGCCTTTAGCCTCTCAAGCTTAGTCACCGAGTCAATTTTTTCCATCGTTTTCTTGAATCGACTCCATAGCCCTAGGTCTTGTTATCTTACACCAATGAAACCAACATTTATTATGTAAAGGTGTTAAATCTAGCCAACAACTTCAAAGCCATATCCCGCGCTAAGACAGTGTCTCCCGAGAGAGCCCTCTCCAGATATGAAAGGCTAGTTTCAGGTCTCAAAGTTGGTTGAAAAAGTTACCTCTGTCGTTTGTTTATCAGTCGAACATATTTACAGAGTGCTAACATTCTGGCGCCACTGTCGAGAACGAAATTGAATAGATTTTCCCTAGGAGAATGAATAACATTGTAGGTTGACACCTAAGGGTAACAGAGGGACAAACATTTGTACCGGATGAAACCTTTACCCTAATGACTCTAGTCAAAAACAACAGTAGCATCAAGTAGCGCAGTATAGGAACCCTATCTCAGAAGATGATCTATACCAGAGAAAATCCCGACCTAAACCCTGCAGAGCATGTGTACGACCCCGGGAAAATTTTGCGCTGGACTAGAGAGAAAGCACCAGACCCATTCTATTACCTGGATAGAAGCCTATCCTTACCCAAAGACGACGCACAAAGCATTAACGACCTTGAGTTTGATGAATTATTTGAGAAAACCATGTTCAGGTCTAAGTCGGAAACCAGCTTGGATGAGATAGTTTTCAACCAGAAGAGATTCCAAACCCTGATATCTAATAATATCCCTCAAATCCCAATCCCTCCTAGAGCCATGGCTTCCAGATTCTCCCCTCGTTCTGCCCGCCCAACTGCATGATTTGCCCCAAAATTATAGGCAGAGGATTAAGCTCTATGATGCTAAAGGGAACGTTTTGGCCCAAATTTTTTTGGATTGGTTCAACAATTTCGTCGACCTAGAGGAGGTGGACTATGTAGATGTGAAAATGAGGTTGTTCAAGCAGAGCCTTTTAAGGGAGGTGAGGAAATAGTTAAAATCCCTCCTGGTCTCAAGCATTTGACACTTCGCTGCATTCGAGACGTCTTTCATTAATAGATGGGGAGACAAGAAGTACCCTTTGCAATTGTTAACACAGTACAATAATATGAAGAGGGCATAGGAGGAGACAGTGCAAGAATTCTCAGCCCATTTCATGAAGGTTTATAACTCAATTCCTGTAGAATTCCAACCAACCCCTGGGGCTGCGCAGTTGCGATATGTCGACTCCTTCGACAACGATTTCACTTTGTTGTTAAGAGAAAGGAGATCCGCAAATCTAGATGTGATAATGAGAAACGCTATCGAATTCTAAGTAAACATGATGGAGTTGAGTAATATCAAATAGAGATTCAACAGAGGCGATAAGAATCCCCAAGGAGACACACAACCATCAACATCTCGATCCTCAGATGACAAGTTCGACTTGATGATGATACAATGGAGAAGTTTATAGAGAGAATGTCCATGGGAAACAAACCTGTTGCCCGAGAACAGAACAACCCCCAATACAAAAATCAAAACCTCAAAAGGGGCCAAGTTCCTCAGATCAAAAAGAGGGAACAAAGGGAGCAGAGAGATCAAGGCAACCAACAATCAAGGCCTCCATTCCAAAACAACTATGTGGATGAAGACTTTGATCAGAAGTTCGAAGACCAAATGCATTGTTGCGATGACAAGAATGCACGTGTGTTTTTTACAAAGGGCGAACATGATCGGTACATGAGAAAAAATGATGATTTTGTGTTGGAGATAGACAATGCATGGTTTGGAGAAATGGATAATGCGTTGTCCTAGGAAATGAAAGAGTTCAGAAAGGGTTATCAGAATGCCATCATGCAATTTCAAAAGAAATATAACCTCGGGAGCAAGGAAGCATCTACCAAGCCTCAGCAAACAAATCCCATAAGGAAACCTCCAGCGGACACCCCTTCCATAAGTCAACTGAGCCTGGACAACATGACCAAGGATGCGACGGACAAGGGGAAGTCGAAGGAGGAGGCCTCGAAGAAAACTTTGGAAGCAAGCCGAGAAGCGGGTTTAAAAGAGGTAGAGAAGGTATGTCCTCCCTTTAAATTTGAGCATGAAATGGCCAAGATCAAAATCTTTGTCCACTTTAATGAACTTATTAGAAAGGGAGAATATCGAGATCAAATTATTAAAATGATAAAAATGGGAGGGGCCTCCGATACTTTGAACGTCCAAGATGAACACCCTGCTATCTTGTTTGGTCTACATGTTGAGGAAACAAGCGATATCGAAGATGTCCCTTCGTTCTATGTCAGTCTGAAATTCAACGACATGACCCTACATAACTCCATGCTGGATTCCGGCGCATTTCACAACCTCATGCCAAAGGTGATCATAGATGAATTGGGTTTGGATATCATCGGGCACTACAAGGACCTTTTATCTTTTGATTCGAGGAAAGTGAAGTTCTTGGGTCTCATCAAGGACTTGGTTGTGTCTTCGGCTCAAATCCCTTCGAAGAAAATGGTTATGGACATGGTCGTGGCGGACATACCCCTTAAGTTTGGCATGCTGTTGTCCATATTGTGGGCTATGAAGTTAAAAGGGACTTTGCAAATGGACATGTCATATGCCACCATTCCTATCTTTGGCTAGGATAGACGATTGTACAGAGAAGTGCTACTGAAATACATGGTGAGAAGAAAAACACATCCAAACAACCACCCATATACTCCATCGAGACTGAGGTTGGTTATTCTATATTCTACAATGACCTCAGTTTTGAAGAGGAAGAGATGACAACCATCACGAAAGCTGATGAGAAACCACACAGAAAGCAGTAGAGTGCGTCGACCCAAAATATCATGCGGAAAATGAGATATGGAACATGAGTTTCGATGGTGTTGTTAGCAAGGAAGGAGTAGGTGTTGGCATATGGGTAATCCCCCCTGAAGTGGGAAAAAATCTGTGCTCATACAAGCTCACGTTCAAATGAATGAGCAACATGGCCGAGTATGAGGCATTGATTCTGGGCATGAAGGTGTTTAAAGAATTAGGCGCAAAGAGGATAGCAGTGCACAGAGACTCTGAACTGGTCAGACAAAGAATCCCAGGCTGAGAGCGTACAAAAATTTGGCGCTAGGCCTCCTTGAAGAATTTTCAAAGTACGATCTATCTGCTATCCCAAGGGAGAAAAATTAGATTGCTGATGCATTGGCCACCTCAGCCTCAGTTTTTAAAATCCCCATCTTCCCAAATAGAAAATACAAGATCTAATTCAAACACAGGCTGACAATGCCCGATAATATCAAACATTGGCAGGTGTTTGAGGACGACAAGAAGGTGGAGATATTTCTCCAAATGAGCAACGAGTTCGCTAATACAAACATTAGCGATGAAGGCTGTTGCGACGAAGATGGGAGCGCGGATGCGCGCAGTATTGATGACCCTTTCCAGAACGAGATAGTGGGAAGGGACATAGTACAAATGAAAAATAACATCATCCTGATGGGGTTAGTCCCGTTGGAAAATATTTTTGATGAAAATGACATGGCTAGAGATCCCAAGATCACGGTGAACGAAGAAGACGTTGAAGATTGCAACATCGAGACTGAGGAGAACTCGAAAATAATCAAATTATTGAAAACGCTCAGTCCAAAGGTCAGGAAAGACTACGTCAAGCTCATAAAGGATTTCCTCGATGATTTCGCATGGAGCTATGATGATTTGAAGGTGTATGACACTAAATTAATTTGGCATGTCATCCCTCTCAAAGAAGAACATAAGTCGTTCAAACAGAAGTTGCGACAGATAAATCCCCTGCTAGTGTTGTTGATTGAAAAGGAGGTAAATAAATTGTTCGAAGCTAAAATTATCGTTTCTTTAAATTCTCGAAATGGATATCTAATTTAGTACCTGTAAGAAAGAAGAGCGGCGAAATAAGACTGTGTGTGGACTTCCAAAACTTGAACAAAGTATCCTTAAAGGACCACTACCCTCTCCCTAAAATGGACTATATCCTACAAAAGGTGGTGGGGTCCTAGAATATGTCCATGCTGGACAGTTTTTCAAGGTATAATCAAATCATGGTCCACCCAGACGACAAAGAAAAAATGGCTTTCACGACTCCATGGGGAACTTTCATGTATGCTAAGATGCCTTTTGGCCTGATGAACGTTGGTGTCACTTTACAAAGGGTAGTGGACATAGAATTCACTGACAAAAGGGACAAGTTCATTGTGATCTATCTAGACGACATCACGGTAGACTCTAACTTCGATGAACAACACCTCGAACATCTGAAGAAAATTTTCCAGAGTGCAGGAAGTTCTGCATATCACTAAATCCAAAGAAATCACATTTTGAGATGGAAGAATGGAAGTTGTTGGGGCACATTATCTCGAAAGAAGGCATCAAGATAGACCCCAATAGGGTTGACGGAATCCTTAAAATCGACACTTCGCGTAGTAAGAAGGCAGTGGAATTCTTCTTGGGAAAGGTAAACTTTTTGAGAAGATTCATCCCAAACCTGGCAGAAATTATAAAGCACATAACTTGCATGCTTAGGAAAGGAAATGAGATCAAGTGGAATCTGGAAGATAGGAAATATTTTGAAGATATCAAGGTGGCGCTGACTAGAGATCCTTTGCTAGCCAGTCCAGACTTCACGAAAGATTTCATCATGTTTTCATTCGCCTCAGAACATACGATTGTCGGCGTGTTGTTCCAGAAAGATGAGCAGAACTTTGAGAAACCTATAGCCTATTTTAGTAGGACGTTGTAGGATGCTCCACTAAGGTACAAAATTATGGAAAAACAAGAATACACCTTAGTGAAAGCCTTGAAGGAGTTCAGGACATACATATTTCACTCCCACGTCAGTTCTTATGTGCCCAACAACTCAGTAAAGGATATCTTGACTTAGCTCGACCCTGAAGGGAGGAGAGGTAAGTGGATAGTGGCCATGCTGGAATATGACCTGGAGATCAAGCCTACAAAACTAATTAAGGGTTAGGGCCTTGCGAAGCTAATGGTGCAGTCATACTGCGACGCTGTGGGAATAAATTTCATTGTCGATCTATGAGAGAGTACTCAGGAAGAAACGACTATGCAGGTGTCCTAGAAGTTCGTCGATTCGTCATGGTATGTAGATATCATATATGTGTTGAATAATATCCAATCCCCTCTGGGTGTAAGTAAGACCAAGGCTCTATTTCTAAATATTAAATCGATTAATTTGTGCATCCTGGATAACTCACTCTACTGGAAAGATCCTGGGGGAATGTTGCTGAGTTGTTTACTGGAAAATGATGCGAAGCGAGCCACATAATAATTTCATAAGGGAGACTACGAGGGACACCATTACTGGAAAAACACCACGCACAAAATCCTAAGAGCAGGTTACTATTGGCCTACAATTTTCACAAACGTGTACAAAGAAGTCTCCAGCTGCCATGAATATTAGATTTTCGATGGAAGAAGAAAGTTGCATCCCTTTCCACTAAATCCGATCTTAGTTGAAGCACTATTCATGCAACGGGGTTTGGATTTCATAGGGGAAATAAATCCACCATCCTCAACGTAGCACAAATGGATACTCATGGCCACTGACTACTTCAAAAAATGGATAGAAGCGATCCCCACGAAGTAAACTACTGACGTAGTCATCATCCAATTTCTGGAGACAAACATCTTATCGAGATTTAGATGTTCCGTCAAGATCATAACAGACAATGCAGCCGTATTCAATTCCAAGAGGATGGAAAAATAAAATCAATATTACAATATAACCCTGGGGCACTCTACGACGTACTACCCACAGGGAAACGGGTTAGCAGAATCCTCAAATAAAATCCTAACCAGGATCATCAAAAGATCCTTGCAAGACAATAAGAAATCTTGGCATAGAAATCTTATCTATGTGTTTTGGGAAGATCGGGTTACCACCAAGAAATCCATCTCAACGTTGCCTTTTCAGATTGTATATGGCGCAGACGCAATTTTCCCTACCACACTGGGGTTGCTTGTCAGAAAGTTGTTGCAAGAGCTGGAGGCCGAGCCAAATGACACACAGAGAAGAATAAATCATATGGTGCACACACAACAGATGAGGGAACATGTGTACAATCGACCACAACTCCACCAGGAAAGGATGAAGAAAACCTTTGACAAGCGTTCCAAGATAGAGGATTTTCATTTGGGTGATATGGTGTTGAGATGGGACGTGAAAAATGAGGACAAAGGAAAGCACGAAAAATTTCATAATATGTGGACGGGTCCATTCAAAATAGATGCACATTGCGAAAATAATGCTTATTTTCTGGAAGAACTAAATGGGGATTGCATTGGTTGGGTGCCTGTAAACGAGAGGTTCCTTAAACATTATCTGATGAAATAAATTCTGTTTAAGTCACATGTCATTGTAAATGGTCATTTTATTTTTGTGTTGAGTCAGTATGTCAACAGAAAATTGAAGCCCGAAGTGAAGGCCCTGATTTTATGCTGATTCTTTTAGAAGCTACGTCGATAGATTCAGGTTGTGTTTTGTTTTTCAAATTGCAGTGTCGAAGAGTCGAAATAAGGCCCAATGGTTAGGCACCTGGTCTACTTTTATTTTCTACCTCACAGGGAGGATAGCATCCCCATTGGAGCCAGCTATTAGTGCTGCCATTTTCCTTTCAATTAGAGTCGGTTTTTATTCGAGTTATAGTCCATGTGTCAAAACATTTGAAGTCAGGTACGTAACAAAGAAGGGGTTGAAGTCAGCAAGTGGTTGGTTGGACCTTGGAAAGGGGAAGGGATGTCAGAGTCGAAACATGCGTAAATGGTAGGGGTATGTTCTTCCTAGAGAGTCAGGTCTGTTGGAAGATTGGTTGTTGTCATTGATGTCAACCCTAGTCATGGGTTTTGGACCACAAGATTGATGAAGTTATTTGGACATGAAGGAAAATGCACATGCATATACAACACCCATGGATGGATAGTATACATCATCATGTTTCCAGTGGTATGTGGCACGTCACATGGATCCTCATGGTTGAGGAGAAATGAATTTTTGAAGATGACAAAGTGAATTGTACATGTAGGCCCTGAAGATAATTAAAGAAAAGAATTACAAAATAAGAAAGTGTCAGGTCGG
>ML803523.1:40577-60681 GCA_009831015.1 Picea engelmannii
TCAGGTCGGCCCTAATGTTAAAAGGAAGTGACATAAATGGTATAAATAAACATCATTATACATTCATTTGATACAAGTCGAATTTTAGAGGGAAGAAGAAGAAAAAGAAGGCCGGATTTCAAGGGAGGATGAAGTCTTTTGGTAATGTGTTCTAAGGTATGTTATTTTCAGGTCATATTACCATTTTTTCTATAACTTTGTTTCTAGAACGATTCATATGGTGAAATTGATATGGTATTGAGAAGACATATCAAGGTACCTCTGGTAAAAATTTCAGCTCTTGATTCACTATAATTATGGAGATACACTCTGTGGAATATAGGGTTTGTGACCAGTCCTGAAACTAGTCAATAAACAGGTGTTCTGGGTAAAACAGTCGTAAATTTTTCATACAGACTCCAAATTCAGTGGGACCACTTCCATTAGAAATTGTACAGACTGTAGTTTCTTGTGTGCGAGTTTCAGAATCAGATGTTAAATATTGAGCGCGGGGCATGCTGTACAAGTTGGGTCTTATGAACAGACCAGAATTGAATAAAGTTTTATTATCTCTCATATATTCTTGGGTGGAAGGAAGGGGCAAGGATAGAGAGTTAAAATTTCTATTGATATTGGAGGATTGTATCTTCCTATTGGAGGTTTATCCCTCCCTTTACATTTGGAAGCTATAGCTACCTTTGGAAGTCATTACTTCCCTTGAACAAAAACTATTGATTATTTCTCATATATTGTGCATGGTGTATTGTGGTGTATTGGTGTAACTCTTATACTATTGTTCATTTCTCATTGGATATAATTGAATGGTTTAAGTATAAGTTGGAAAAGGTTTTTAAATTGTACTGGATACTGATTCACCCCCCTCTCAGTATCAACAAGGTCCTGTTAAAAAATAGCCTCTACTTGCCCCAGGTCGAGTCAAGTAGTTAATGGAAGTCACGTCGGCAAGTTCTGTAACTATTATTAGTTCATTATGAAGGTTGAAGGAATGAAAAATTGTGGTGTTCGTATCATGTGTGCCCTGCAACCCTTATCGCATGTACCTTACATGCAGGGATTTGTTATTGAAAATATGCCCTTCGATTCGAAACATCTAGTCGCCATGAATTCAATGTTCCTTAGCACGATTCCTCCTTCCACACGATCTGTTATAAATCCTAGAGGTTCTGCACCCATTTTATTTGCGAAATCAGATTCATGCTTTGTTTGTAAGTGTTCCTCGCAGGCCTAGGTCGATTGAATTCTCCATCTTGGGCATTCGACGGATCCACTGTGCATAAGATAAATATTGCTCATGCCATGGAGACCTACCAAAACGTAAGGAAGGGTGCGCTAAGTGGCATAATCACTAGGCCTGAGCCCCAAAGTGATTGGGATTCGTTCTCACTCACAATAGCCATCCCCAAGGATACAAAGGGTGTTCTCCCTTTACTCGTGGGAACGACGACATCACACTGCGTGGAACTTGGAATGGAAGGTCCTGTGTAGGAAGAAAGGATAGTATAGGCCCTATCTCCCTAACAACAAATACCTCGGAGAAGGGGCAGGCCAAAGAAGAGTAAGAAAGCTGGGAAAATCGAACCCCAGACAGGCCATGCGCAAGATCGTTTGTTGAAGAATTACTTATGTGTGATGTTCCGCTGGAGCCTGTGGAAGGTACGAGCTGGGAAAGTAGGAGTAGAACGAGGAGTATGGATGCCACAGGTACAAATGATTAAGATCCATCTCAGTAGCTGAAGCAGGAAAAACTAGCTATCACCAAAATTTACCAAGAAAACATGGAGTTGAGACAACAACTAGCGATAAAGACCATCGAAGTGTCAATAGTGAAAGGCCGCGAAGGGAACGTGACATGGCTCAAAAGACAGCTCCAGGAGGAATAGGATACAATCATACAACTGCGTGAAGCACAAAGTTTGTCAGAAGAAAGGTATGCGAAGCATTCCAGAGAATGTGCAGCGACCGAGAAGGAAGCTTGTGCGGCTCTCACCAGCGAACAGAAGAAACAAGATGAGCTAAATTTGTTCCTGTGTTTGCAAACAGAAAGAAAATATTGACAGTTTTGAAGGAGACATCTCTCTAAGACATTTTTTCATTTTGATAACGGCCATGACAGTCTGCATCCACTTGTCGCGCACATTTCCCCCCAACAAATGAGTGCACAGCATAAATCAAAGTTTTTACAACAGATAGCGGGACTCTGACAAACACTTGTCCATTTAGATATATGACCGAAGGAAAGCATTGAAACATCACTCCCTCATGACGAGACCTGATTGATAGCCATATCCTCATGGTGGATTACAAACAGTCATGATGTAGCCAGATGTATTTGTCATCTATTTTTGGAAAAGCACCATACGAAGAGTCTTTTAATGCATAACAATCAGTTTCCTAGTTTTTAGAGATAGTAGTTAGAAGAGAGAGGTAGCCCAAGCGACGCCCTCGCCTATATATTTTATCATTTCAATGTAATCCAGGTTGGTTGGAAAAATTAGTATAGACAACGTTTATCGAATGTAATTTGAGTTCGATCGAAACTTAATGCAAAAGTCCTGTAGTTTGATGAAAAGATTCTAATTGTAGTAGTCAGATGTATTGTTTCCTTTCTCTGCATCTGTGCTTCCTGTTTTCTTTATTCATATATTTTTCTATCTGAATTAGAACGAATTTTTGAACTTGGGATTCGTCGCGCAACGCACCTTGTTCGCACCATTTAGACAAAATATATTTTCTCTAAAGTTAACTATGAATTCATCCTCAATGGTGCTCCAAGTTTCTTCCTGTGTTTTCTCCTTGCCACACACAATGATTTTAAATTAAAGACTATTGCTCGCTTAGCCTTTATCCTCTCAAGCTCAGTCACCGAGTCGTTTGTTTCCATCGTTTTCTTGAATCGACTCCATAGCCCGAGGTCTTGATATCTTACGCCAATGAAACCAAAAATTATTATGTAAAGGTACTAAATCTAGCCAACAGCTTCAAAGCCATATCCCGTATTGAGATAATGTCTCCTGATAGAGCCCTCTCCAGATCCGAAAGACTAGTTTCAAGTCTCAAAGTTGGTTGAAAAAGTTACCTCTAACGCCTGTTTATCAACCAAACATATTTACAGAGTGCTAAAACTGGGCATAAGGTATCAAATTCCACCCTATTTTGTCTTAGAGAGAACTTATTTTTAATCAATTTGTCTTGTAGGTACCAAAACCAACCCAGCCTTACCTACAAAAAGCTAAATTCTGAGTTGGATGAGGAGAATTTCACTCAAACATTTTCCCCCGACACATATTAGAAAGTGTGCAGGTATTCCAGCCGACAGACACACACTTGGCGCACTGTGCACCCAAAAGGATTCTTTTCTCTGCACCTTTTGTGCACTGTGTGCCCACTACACCTCTGTCAAAATTGTAATCTGCGCACATTTCTAGATTTTCAAAATTGTAAGGGTTTTTGTGATGAGTTGAAGGCCCCTAGCCTTCAAATTCTTGTTTTCATGCAACTTCTAATGCACATGCACTCCACTTAGAATCCGTTCCCATATGAAAGGTTAGCTAAACATAGGCACTTAGGGGGTAAAAAGAACCAAATATTCTCCTCTTTTTCTTTTGTTTCTGCATGGATGGTTTGTTTGGTTTGTAAAATTTAAGTTGAGATTATTGCTATCACATATAAAAACACTTACATTAGGACCAGAAACTAACTTTGATCATTGAGTATGCTCTTATATCGCACCATAGAGTGATCTTGAGAATTAGAAAGGTGGTTAAGGAGACATTTAATCTCCCTTAACAAAAAATCTTTAGGAGAGGACAAAGCCCCCCTAGGGATCCTCTTAGTTTCTTTTTGAAATCATATTAAATTTGTAAGGGCCCATACATGCCCACATGTTGCAAACTTATGATAGTTTCTTGAAATTTCTTTCTTAGTTTACATCACTAGGGAAGTTTAAAGATCAAAGTAATGGGCCCATACATGCCCACATGCTTGCAATCTAAGATAGTTTTTCAAGTTTTCTTAGTGTAAACAACATTTAGGGAGTTTAAAGGATTGGTAAGCACCCATAAGTCCACATGATAGTTGTTTAGGGATTTTAAAATTCTGTAAGGTTGTACCAATGACACTTGCTCACATACAAAGTCACTCCTCAATCACATAATTTCCATCTTGAATTGTGGAGGTTGAAGTAGGTTTTCTCCAAAGGAATTCTGAAATGTCCCACTATTTCTTGAGAAATTATCCACACCCACTTAATTCTAACGAGATTGGTTCACACCCCCAATATCTCAGCCCACCACACCTAAATTGTTTTATGAAAACTCACTAAGTTTTCCTCCAGAAGAGGTGCCAAAAGAATTTTTTTAGTCTAGGTAGGATCTCGAGGGTAGGCATCCAAATAACCCCCCGTTATTTGGTTCTGACATTTTCAAACATTAGAAGTTGACAAATAGGGAACTTTTAAATCCTCCAAGTCAAGTGTTCCTACACCATAAGGCAGGGAGATACCCGTGAAGGGTCAAAGGTTGAGGTCCGGTTTTTCTATGCGCCCCCCCCTTGAGTCACCCAACTCTTGTAAGGGATCCAACCCGTGACCCATTTCTGAGGCCGAAAATCTAAATGTTGCACTTTGACCGAGTTACCTAGTGACCAAATTTAGGAAATCTACCCAGGTGGAAATGGTGGGTTGCAATTGCACCTTGATCATATTTTGTGTGGCTATTGGGAAATATCTCAAACTCTTTCGGGATATGCACCCTCTACCCCTCATTATAACTGATTATTTCATCCTTGACTAGTTCCTCTTCTGGTGGTTTCAGACCCCACTGTTGAGTTATTTTGGAAGGTCTAGTGCTATTTGAGAGGAAGGACGATATGTATTTTAGGACACAAGCATTTGTTTTATTTGTTCCCCCACACAAACAAAATCCACCTACCCACATGTATGCTTATTTACAGTTGATTTAATTACATGCAATTGTGAGTTATATTAACTTGTGAAGGTCAAAATTATACAAGTCTCTTGTTTATTTATTTCTCTCATCACCGTTTTTACACATTCAATTTTCTAGTCGGACATCATAGGGGACCCACAAAATCCCCGTCATTCCATATGCTTGCAAAATCTCCCTCCTATTCTAGGAGGAGTTCCTAGTCTTGCTGACTCACCGGCTCAACCATATCACACTCCCGTGAGTGCACCTATTTTGTGATCATATTTTCTTGGTTCAACTTTGCTTGGGTCCAATTCACAAGGCCATCCATCCACTAGCTCTGCTTCATAAGGAAGTTGGGGGGGGACTTCTTCTCAAGGGAGAAGTACAACCCCACCAAATCCCTCTCAAGGGTCAGGTCCACTACCTTCTCACACCGTGGCTAGAGATAATCCTCTACCAAATCCCCCCATACCATACTTGGCATCTCTCAACATTCCTAATTTGAATAAACTCACAGATGATCCCATTTTACATGACCCCACATGGCCCAATATGCTTTCCAAGCTACCTTCAAATATTCCAAAATTTGAAGGAAAACTGGGGGAAGATCCCGCCAACCATGTTATGACCTTCCACTTATGGTTATCTTCAAACAACATCATGGATGACTCCATCTGCTTAAGTTTATTTCAAAGAACACTCACTGGCCCATCAACCAAACAGTATGTGGACGAAAAATTAGGGTCCCATGTGACTTTTGAATCCTTGGCCAAATCCTTTTTGGCCTTTTTCCAACTACTAGTTTGTCACGACATTAGTTTAGAATTGCTCTGCGAGTGCAAACAAACCTCAACTATGCATATTTTCGACCACATTCATGAATGGCGACGACAATGTAGTTTATGTAAAGTAGAAACCACCAAAGAACAATGTCTCGATTGGTTTCTAAAATCACTCGTCTCTATACTTGCCAAACATGTGGCATCCACCTTCCCCCAACCTGAAGAGGAAGCCATTAGTAAGGCTCAACAGTTCGACCTCATTTATGCTCAATCAGGTTACTTATACACTGTATTACCTGATGCACCCAGACCTGTACCATTTGGCTAGGAAAAACCTGGAATGTCTCACGCTGCAGATGGGTTGATTGGTACCATGACAAACCACAACATGTACATCCAACCACCACCTATGTATGGTGCACCCCAATATCTGCAACCATATGGAGGGTCATATTATTACCCTACTCTCCCTTACCAACAACCATATCCTGTTGCTCCCCCTCTACCCATGAGTGGACCCTTGCTAGCACCCATGATGTGCTTGACCTCTCAACCAAGCTCAGGTTCCCCATCTACTTCATCATATAACCTGGGCACTAGTGAAAGAGCTTCACCTTCCTATGTGCCCTATGGATCGTTGCCACAAAAAAATATGTATTTCCCATTTGTTGGTCCTCCACATCTAATTTCTCCTCCACATGGACAACCACATGTCAGCGTTAACTTTGTTCAACCCTCTCCCATTCAACAACTTCATACTTTTGAATAGTTGAATACATAAAATCCAGCCCATTAGTCGAATAATTCCAAGAAGAAAGGGAAAAATGAAAACAATAATAACCCGAGACCAGGGGGAAATAACCCCCAAAAAAACCAACCTGCTGGGGGAAACCAGAATCAGGGTAACCAAAACCCCCAAGGGGACAATAACAAAAAATGCCAAGGGAGGAACAACAACAACCACCTCCGGACGAACTTCCCTTACACTCTTTTCAGTGAGCATGGACATTATACTCAACATTGCCCCCAAATTTTTGACTTTAAATAGATGAAAGAATCCATGAACGCGCCATGTCCTCCAGTGTCGCCTGACCCTCAGTAGGCCCCAAAACAATATTTGAAACAACCACCCCCGATCGTGTTTCAAAACCCTATTCCACACCAAGGTGTGATGAATACCCAATAGGAGGTACGCCTTGCCCCACCAAAAATGGGACAGTCTCAAAACCCAAGGCCCATCCACCTTGGAAATCTGGCAGATCACAATATTTTCCTCACTAGCGAAGAACAAATTCTTCTGCAAATGCGTGATCATCAATACAACGCGCCCCCTTAATCTAATACAACCAGTTTGAGAGCAACTCCAGCTACATTCAGACATCCTTTTATTATTCCACGCCCTAACACTGAACCTACCATTCGTATCCCTCGCATTCCATTACGACGGAATGTCAATAACCTTCAGGCTAGGGAAACACACAATTACAGTCTGGTCGATGACTTGGCACAGTCTCTTGCAGCCATGTTTATATTGGAGGTCCTCCAAACCTGTCCAACTCAATGAAAATCCTTACTTTCCACCTTGGGGGCAGTCAACCCAACTAATACTATAATCATCACATTTGATATAGATAGCGGAGAACCTCATCTCCCCACTTTGGTAGCTTTCCAGATACCAGTCAAGATTCGAAACATCATGGTTCATCAGTGTATTATTGATGAAGGTGCATCCACATGCATCATATCCAAAATTGTATGGCATAAACTAGTCTTCCCTAAGCTATTACCATCTGCCATCACCCTTAGAGCCTATGATGGTCGACCATCCTCCCATGAAGGGCTCTTTCAAAATTTCCTCGTCGAACTTGGGGGAAAAATCATCCTCATCGACGTTGAGGTTATCAACGCCCTGCTCGATTACAATATCTTGTTTGGATGTAGCTACATGTACGTTATTAACAATGGACTCTTCTATGTTTCTAACGATGATGTTCCCCCACAACGAGAAAATCGTCACCATCAACCAAATCACACACTATGAGCCTAACCATTCTGCCAACATTGATAACATCTTGCCTCTTGTCCACACTAGTTTTGTTGCTTATTCACTCATTAACAAGGGCCCGAAAATTTTCAAGGAACCATCCTTGTTGGGGGCATACCATGGAGCACCACCTCTTATACACCCTTCGACACAAGTGTGTGTTGTATCTTATAATGGAAATGACATCAGAGACACCATTCCTCCCACTGATGCCTCTCCACAATAGTTGAAGAAATGTTACCTCATGGATTCCTTGAGAACCCTACTACACCATCTATCCCTAATTGCCCCCTCTCCCGGGAGAAAATCTTGGATTGGGAGACAATTCCCTAAGCCATTACTCAAATTCCCTTCTTCTACCCCCCACCAGGAGTACAAGAATTTCAAGTAGCCACGATGCTTACCCTTCCCAACATGGTGCTCACCATCCCTATATGGTATCTACACCCACCCACGATGGTTCCTCAACCATCTCTCCCTACTCAGTCAGAGGAAATCCCAATGCAGATTCCAATACTAGCTCTGGCCACGCCACCCTCACCCCCAATTTCTAGCACCACTGCCATAGTTGGGGGCAGATGGAAGAAGAAATATCCCACTGCTCCAATTCCTCCCCGAGTTCAACCTCCTTGCGCACTTTGTGAAAGAGAGGGACACCCCACTAATATATGTCCTTCTCTTCCTGAGTTACACAATCTGATACAACACCCTTGAGCAACCATATCGGTCACCTCTTCTCCAAGCACGTCTAGTACCACGACAACATCCTCCCCTATGGGTAGTAAAGGGCTGCGAACCAAATTCACTTGTGCCATCTGTTCAGAATATGGCCACTACACTCATCATTTCCCATCTCTACCTTAGTTTCGCCAGACGCTAACGACAATGCGCCAAACCTTTTAGAAAGAGACCTCTCCACCTCCAACTTCTGGCACTCACGTCACCGACAACCATTATCTCTTGTCCTCAATCCATGAACGGATGAGATGCACTTGCGCCCTCTATGACTCACTAGCTCACTTCAGATACCGATGTCCTTTGATTGTGGCGTACCGAGGTTGTCATTTAAACCCTATTCAACCACATCCGACCACTTCACCACTGGTCCTGCCCTGTCTAGATATTGTTAACATCACCTCCCCTGAACCTGATTCACTTCCCACTCCTCTATGGTTCATAGATATACTTTCTGAGGATATTCCCCCAAATCCTCCCAATTATCCGGTTCATTTCCCACAAGAAATATTAACCCCTACCACAATTTATCACCCACAGTGTCTTGACATTTGGTTTATGTCAAGCGAGCCATCACAACATGGTTGTGATATCCCATCTACGTCTTTATCACTTGAGGACAAAAACATTGTGGCAGTCACCCATCTCACCTCTCCGGATCCCTCGTATTCTCGCATTTTCCACCGTGACAAAGATATCCTAGAGGAACTTACTACCCCCAATTGCCCATGGAATGTGCTCCATCACTGAACACTTTTTCTCTCACAGGAAGCCTTCGAACCTCCTAGCCAAGCCTCCGTATGTGCAATCGAAACTAAGGATTTTATTCCTTCAGAGAATATATATTGGTTCAACAACCCTATCCCTACCCCAGATGCTTTTGAGGAAGGCAACATGGCCAATATCTCCCCCACCATCAAAATTGACACTTCCATCAAACCGAGAATCATATAAGAAATCACCATTGGCACCACATGTTCCCCTAAGGAACTCATACCTTACAAAGTTATCTTTCAGAAATACCAGGATATTTTTTTCCTGGTCATATACGGATATTCCTGGCCTCGATCCTTCTATAGTCGAACATCTCATCGACACATTTCCAGATGTCGCCCTAGTCGATAAAAAACAACGCCCACTTCACCCATCCAAATTTGCGGCTATCAAAGCCGAAATTGACAAGTTACACGTCATTGGGTTCATTTATCCGATTGCGTATACCTTGTGGGTTTCCAACCCTGTCCCCGTTAACAAAAAACAAGGCATTATTCGCATCTACACCGACTTTCGCGATCTCAACCATGCTTGTCCTAAAAACAACTTTCCAACCCCTTTCATCCACCAAATTATCGATTATTGTGTCAACCACGAGGCACTGTGCTTCATGGATGGGTTCTCCAGCTACAATCAAATCCAAATCCATCTAGCAGATCAGTATAAAACCACTTTTACTACCCCATGGGGTGATTTTGCTTATTGTGTCATGCCTTTTGGACTAAAAAATGCAGGTGATATGTTTCAACGGGGCATGACTTATGTTTTCCATGATCTTTCTTGCATCATCCTCACTTACTTGGATGACCTCACTGCTCGATCCAAGAAACAAACTTAGCATTTAGATGACTTATGCATCATCTTTCAACGATGTTGCCAGTAAAATATTCGCTTGAACCCCCTCAAGTGTGTATTTTTCATCACTGTCAAACGCCTTCTTAGGTTCATTATCTACCAACACGAAACCATAGTGGACCCCCTCAAGGTCCAAGCTATCACCAAAATTCCACCACCTAATAATTTACGCCAACTACAAAGCCTACAGGGCAAAGCTAACTTTTTACGACGCTTTGTCCCAGATTACGCCACCCGCACACACGAGCTCCTCTGCTTACTACGTCATGATATCCCATTTCGATGGGATGAACATGCTCAAACCGATTTTTATGATTTAAAAGTGGCCCTATCAAACGCCCCTTTGATTATTCCTCCAGACTATGATCGCGACTACATCCTCTACTTGTCTACCTCAGGCATCTTAGTAGCAGGAGTCCTCGTCCAACTAGGGGATGATGGGTGGGAACATGTCATTTACTACATCAGTAAAAATATTTTAGGACCACCTCTGAAATACAATCATGATGAGAAACTAGCCCTCACAGTTGTCCTCATAGTTCAAAAACTATGTCACTATATCCTATTTCGCACTACCAAAGTCGTAGCAGATTCTAACCCCATGCAGTACTTTCTTGGTTGACGAAAGATTAATGGAAAATTTTCCCGATGGATCGTCATCCTTCAGGAATATGACCTAGAGTTCTTAACTCCCAAAAGCACGAAATCACTTGTTCTCGCCTAACTCATCACGGTGTTTCCCTTAGACACTAAATCTCCACTCGTCAATACGGATTTTTTCGATGAACACCTCTTCTTCATCCCCTCAGATGACCACTGGTACGATGACCTTCTCGTCTAGCTTCAAACACAAAATTTTGGTTCTCATCTCTCTCGAGACGATCGTCGACGCATTCTCCATCAAGCCCCTTGATATCTCCTTATCGATGAGATATTGTACGGATGAGGGGTTGACACCATCCTTCGTCGATGTCTGGCCATCGACAAAGCCGAAAAAGTCTTGAACAATTTCCATAGCGGTGATTGTGGTGGCCACCTCTCAAGTATGTCCACCGCCCAAAAAATCATTCGAGCAGGCTACTTCTGGCCCACACTGTTTCATGAATCCATACATGCTATAAATTGATGCAACAAATGCCAGCTCTATGAAAACAAAGCACGAGCGCCACCCGCTCTTCTACATCCAGTCATCCCTACCGGCCCCTTCTGCAAATGGGGCATAGACTTCATGACTTGCAATCCTCCATATAGTAATGGACACAAGTACATCATCGTGGCAGTAGATTACTTTACCAAATGGGTCGAAGACATGCCTACCTTCAATGATACCACTGACACAATAACAGTTTTTTTCTTCAACCACGTCATTACCCGTTTCGAAATTCCACTACAGTTAGTATCTGATCACGGTAAGCAATTTAAGAACGAGATCTTCATCGAACTCTCCTCAAATCTAGGCTTCTCCCATGAGTTTTCCTCCCCAAAATACCCTTAGTCCAATGGACAGGTCGAGGCTATCAACAAAGTCCTCAAAACCATGCTACAACGTACCGTAAAAAAACATAAGACAAACTCACATCATATGTTGTTTTCAGCATTATGGGCTTATCGCACGGTAGTCAAAACTACCACTGGATATACACTATTTCAAATTGTCCATGGGATCGAAGCCACCCTCCCTATCGAGTGTGAAATTCCCACGTTACACACTGCCATCGATCTATTACCTGACACTACTCCAATGGAGCAACGCTTGATGACCTTAGAGTCATTGGATGAAGATCGTTGATCTTCATTATAGAACAACGAGGCACCTAAAAAATGGTCCAAATCCACCTTTGACCGCCATGTCAACCTTCATTCATTTAATGAAGGAGATCTCGTCCTAGCCTATGATATTGCCCGCGATACTCTCGGTCATGGGAAATTTGAATCATTATGGCATGGACCCTACATTGGCCAACACTACCTCACTAAAGGTGCATACATCCTGGCCTCTCCATAAGGCTATCCTCTCTAATAACCCGTCAATAGGTTGTACTTAAATAACTTTTATGCCTGAGTGTAGCCATTCTACACTAGGTTTTTTCTTTGTACACATTTGTAGAGTTTTTAGTCTTCTTTTTTATCCTCTACTCCTCATGTCTGAACTACCATCCATGTTATTGAAAGATGCATCCCCCATTGGCCTACCACATCGGTTACGCTGATGGTACTAGCCACTGGACAGAGAATCTCACCTCAGTCGCTTAGGCCCTCTATACCCCCTCACATGAACTGCTCCACTCCAACGGCATATGTTTGGGCTCAGCCACCAACAACCAAGAAGAATAAGTCGTCGTTATTGGTCTCCTCACCAAGGCCAGTCACCACCACATTCGTCACCTTAGCCTGATATTAGATTCCCATCTTATCGTCCTACAACTCAACAATGTATATCATATCCACGATCCTTGACTCTTTTGCAAATACCTGCAAGTTAGACTCTTATCTCGAAACTTTGATTCAATTACATTTACACATATTCCACGACAATTTAATCAAATAGAAGATAATATGGATAAGCTAGTGTTAGATTGGCATTTATCACATCAACACATCATCCCATATACATAAAACATCATACATCAGTCACAACATATAGATTAGACATCATAAACCATCAAAAACATAAACCATTTAGACATAACAAAGAGCCAAAAGATATATATATATATATATGTTTAAAAAGTAAAAAATATACATCGTCTATAGGTCAGTGAGTCCCCTCACCCCGATAGGTACAAAATGGGTACCCCCTACCCTATACAAAATGAGTATCAACTACCCTGTACAAAATGGGCTCACAAGCCTATCTAAATACAAAAAATCCAGCACTTATGGTGCCCCCAGATCTCCACTCCCAGTTCCTCTGTCAACTGGAGACGCCCCACCAGTTGGGGATCCTCTAGGTCCCAGGGGAAGTTGACCAATCATCGCTACCCCCTCTACAGCTTCCCGGCGGATCAAGGTCCGCCACTCTACCGGTACACCCACACACTACTCTAGGACCCTCTCTTCCTGTATGTAGGCCCACGTGCCCTCCAACACACACTGAAGAACCTCCTCAAACCGATGACAAAGGTCCTCCATCCCCCCTCCGACCTCTACCCGTGACTTGTGCGTTGGTCCAACACCAACATCATCAAATCTGTGCCTCTGGCCCGCCCTTGGCTCATGTGCTGGCCTAGTACTAGCATCATCTCTCCTACATCGTTGTCCCACCCGTGACTCTACTCGCGTTGGTCGCACTGGCCCCTAACGAGTCGGCTCCCCGACCATCTCAGCCTCACGGTCTCGGGGTCCCACATCTACAAACACAAAAACCAAAGGTAGATTCAACATCCATATATACATAATCATATGCTACACTATCAAAATCACAAAACCCAAATACACAAACGTACCTCTATGGTCCCAGACCTCCCCAGGAGGCAACACCATTTATGGGTCGTGCTGGTAGTCCATCCCACCGTATGGATACTGTAGTATCACCTGTGGCATATGATGCTACACACGTGCCATAGTAGCCATGAAGTAGTGGCCACCGTCTCCCCCCCCTCATGGCACTCCAACACCTGCATCCACCACATCAATCGTGGCTCCTGCAGCCCTGAAGGCGCCAACAAAATCCTTGGGAAAAAAAAGGGCAGCCTCTCTAGAAACCAAGCCACCAGGATAGACCTGAATGAAAAATCACCAGTGTCGATGGTCCAAAACTGAGGAATCTTCCCCATCATCCTAGAGTGCAACATCAACCCCCAGGAAAAAATGTCCCCATCTAGGACCCTCTCTACAATCCTTAGTTGACCTCCCATGATCCACTGAGTAGCCAAGGATCCATATATCCTCACAACCATAGCTGTGATGCACTGAGGAAATAGCTCATACATCGCCTCGATACGAACAATCGAACCTGACATTGGGTTCGGCCCCGAACAGTAGTGTCATGCCATATCCACCAATCTCACATCCCCCGATAGCTAGGGGTCAACGGGCAGGTCCATTCCCCGGAAGAGGAGCCCTATCAAAAAGTATACATCCTCAACAGTTGAGAGTGTCAGTTGTTGTTCCCTCACAATGAAGCATTTTAGATCGGCGCTCCACATGGATATCAAATATTGAAGCAGTAACTCCTGCGACCATATCAAAGGGAAATCGAAGAACTTGAGTAGCCCACAAGTTGCCAAGTGTCTTTGAACACATGGCTTCTCTCTCACCGCCTCTCGAAGGCATTCCTAGTCTTGCTCCCTCCAGTGGACTGGCATAGTGACTCTCCTATCATAAGATGATCACCTGCATCCACATAAAAACACTTGGTCATCCCTCATCATTCATCAAAAACATAAAAAAATTCAAAATTTTAACCACCCTTAGCTTCGCCTCCAGTGCATCGCTTTCACCCCCACATGTGCGCACATATGCGCGCCTGTTATTTGCACAACTGTGAATTAATGCACAGTTGTTGGAGAAACAGTTGTGCATTCATGCGCAGCTGTCATACCAACAGGTGCGCACACATGCGCACATGTTCTCAACACAGTTGTGCATTGATGCGCAACTGTCTGAGAAACAGTTGCACACAGTGCACAACTGTAATTCTAACATGCACACATCTCATGCACACCTATTTTTCCCTCCCACGCACCCCTATGCATGGTTGTGTCAATCATAGCCACACATTATGTGTGGGAGATAGAATTATACCCATGCATCTGAGCGCGGGTATCCTTCCTTCTCTTGTGCATTAGTGGGCCCACCCCTAAACCTACCCTTGTACGACCATCCGTACGACCCCTAACTCAACCCTAGCAAAATCAGATTGTGCAGGAGGATGGGACCACTAACTTGACTCTCGCACCTCCCAGATCGGTTGACTCGAGCTGCTGTAATCTCTGAAACTCCTCCAAATACTCTCGTCAACTCACTAGAGCAACAGGTATAAATGAGATGGCACTATGGGCCCACCAGCCATATATAGTCCCTTTTTCCCAAATTCCACACTCTATTACAGGAAACCAGAGCCTATGTTTCCTGATTCATCTTCAGCCATGGGATCATGGTCTCACCATCTACAAAGTCACGTTCCCCGGGTCACCATCTGCACCTGGCCCTGGGGGAGCATTTTTTCATGTCTTGTCCAAGTACGCATGCTCATGTTAAAAAATTATCAAATAGTTGTTATATGTTCTTTACCATCAGATATTGTTCACGTTGGGTATTCGATTTTTCATGTGTGTAGGTACTTGATCATCACCAACAACGCAACTCCTTCAGGTATATGTTCGACACTTGCATGTAATCATTCCCTCTAAATATAAATTTCATCTCCCAGTCACACCCTCTGACATTCACCTTTAGGGTCCCTACATCCGGCTCTACAGTACTGTCACCTTTGCTACATTTTGGTATTGTCACCCAGTAGCACTCTCCCCCACATGATTTGTCCCATTCATATTTCCCCTTGGTACTTTGACACTCATGCTACTTTCACCCCCTAGGGATGGGAGTCTCGATAGTCTTATGCACTTATGAGAATAATCCACATACCTCTTCTCATCACATTGCTAGCTTTCCCAATGGACTCCCAGGCTATCTCACCTTGGTTCTATTTGGTTGCACCTCCACAGTATCATTAGCCCTCCATTTCATCCATAATTAGTTTCCCCATCTGCAGATTTCCCTCCATTCATTTACCTCATACAGAAACCCACCCAAGGGGCCCCCACTCTCCACCAGTTCTCTTCGCAACTTGTTCCTTCACAGGCCAAGCCATCTCACACTGGGGCACCTGTTTCTGTATATGTACACTCATCCCAAATTATTCTTTATTTATTTGGTAATTGTAAAACTCCTTTGTTTCTAGCACTTACTTATCTTTTTGTCATCACCTTTGATGAACTTATTTTCTCCACAACGCAACCCATGCCACCCTTGGTTGGGGCATCCAATCTCCTTTTCTCATTTTCATATCGTTCATAAACCCCAAGTATCCCAAAGTCCATGTACCCCTTATCTTTGAGTTTTTCCACTTTGTCAAGCCTCTGGCACAATTTAACCCCATATCTAGTCGTCCCCCTAACACTAGATACATTTTTATGGGTTTTTCCAATCATCCTTCAAACGTACCCCCAACCAAGGGCATTCTTGAGTCTCACCGCATCTTGACTTCATTCATGTTCCCTATTAGTTCCTAATCTTATTTACGTGGATTTCACAAAGCCCTTTGCTTCTTGGAGTCATGTCTCCCTTTCTGTCGACATCAACACAATTTATAGAAGGGAGACAATATCTTGACTCACATTACCTTTACAATGAGGAGTCTCAGATGACACAAATAGAATCATCATTTCTCTTTGATTCTATTGACCCCCATAACATTCGACTTCAACAAAATTTCATGTTACGGTGGGTCTTACTATGTGACTATTGAAGTTGTTTTATACTAGCCGAATACCTCTAAATTTGTTAGGCCATCAATGCATATGAGTCATCGAAACTTATTACATGCATCCTTACCTCTTTTCAGAGTATGTTCACCATTCAGAATTGTCATATGTCGTTATCAATCTGCCCCGGAGGGCGCTGCAATTATCTACATCAACATACAACTTTAGTTATTGTCTTACATTTTGAGTTACATAACATGAGCATGGGGCATGCCCGCCTCGTTTGTATAAATATTTTATTTTTTTCCCTAGAGAAATATTTGGGTCCCACAATTTCCCCTCTCCCTCCGATGGATCGCTCTTCCAGTCCCTCTCAACACTCTTCATTACAATGACACTCTCATTAGAATAAAAATTGATGTATTTCAGCTATACGTATGTTCCTAACCTCACACATCAGGGGGCATGTTGGGAAACCAAAGACAACGCAGAACCCGAAGGGCCATCAGACAAGGACCGCACTTCTTGTACCATCGCAATAGCAGGGCACAAATGAGTTAGGTGATCTCATTTTCAAAGTCGACAAAGGAAATAGGGATTACATCCTATACGTCTAGGCTTCTCAATCATATCAATGCCCCTAGCATGACTTGTAGTGGCTGGTGAAATGCTCCCAGCATGACTTGCAGAGGCTAGTAACACATTTCCAACATGACTTGCAGAAGTTGGTGATGTGTTTCTAGTGTGACTAGCAGTGACTAGAGTTGTGCCCTAGCATGACTTGCAACGTCTCGCTGTGGCATGTGAGACAATGGTCCCGAGAAATACTGGTTTTGAGAGATCACGGGCCAAACAGGGTTTGGGTATACACCATGGCCCTACCCAGTAGGGCAGTATCCTCCTCCCAACAGATTCATAAAAGGTTGTAAGGGCATCATCACCAAGGAAGCCACTTGTGAGGAGAAAGCGATGTGACATGGGTTACTCATGTGAGGATATACATTGCCCCCAGACAAAGGAAATTCGTGAAGGGTGTTTCCCATACTATAAAAATGACTCCCTTTGGATGAAACACCAGAGGGCAGAGGGAGGTTTTCCATGAGAAAATCATTTGTAGGAATAGGCACAGTGGAAGAAGGATAAAGGGATGGGATATAAAAAGTAGAAGGACTTCCCATTTGAGCACTTGCTCCTGGAAAATTGAAGCGAGGATTGGGTCCAGAGGAAGGAGGAGTCCAACCTCCTACCATAGGAGTTGTTTGAGGGATATGACCCCCACCAAACTAAAAGGGATAATAAGGAGGCATCATTCCCCTAGACCCAAAACTAGGATTCACATAAGATGACGAGATAGAGGATGGCAAGTGTGAAGACATGTATGGCATACCAAAAGAGAAAGGATTAGAGGCCCAAGGTGTTATCACTAAAATTTCATCCGCAACATTGCATGCAAATGGTTACAAAAATACAACAATGGCAACAACTATTAGTTCACCTACAACACCAAAATGCATTTCAAAAGGCAAAAACTATACAAGAAAAATTTAACATGTGCAAACTCACTAAAGGAAGCATGCACACAGTGCATGGGCCAACGAAGCCCGTAGAGTGCACAATGCGCCATATTCATAGATGTGTACAAGAAAATCCACGCACTCCTATGAATGATGCATTTATGGTTCTTGTCGGTCCCCCAACAAGTTATGGACCAAATCCCAACTTGATTTGACCTTCATATCTTAGAAAAATCCGAATGGGGGGCTGGTCAAGGACCAAAGGGTGCCCTAAAGGGCCCCTTGTTCACACTAAGAACCAGTTGAATATTGCCTTGAAGAAATTCTATAAATGGAGGCAATGGGTGCACGAAGAAACCAATATCTTCATAGTATTGTTATGTTTCCTCAATTCTCCCTTGAGAATCCTCTTTTCTCGTAGGAGTATTCAAGCATCAATGCAATAGGCCATTCCACTCACCTCTTGAGGAAATAGGCATTGATTTTCTTCATCATTTTCCATTTTTCTTCCATTGTAAGAAGAGCTCTCGATTAGGGAACTCAAGAACCCTCCCAAGGAGGAAGAGGGGACCCATAAGTCCTCATTTTTCTCTACGGTGTTTTGCCAACTAATATAGTTATCCATTGGTGGCATAATATTGGTCATTGGTTGATTGTTTATGGTTCTAAGTTTCTTATGCATTCTAGTTTTTATTTCCTTAGTGGTTTTAGTTTGTTTATTTGTTTATTACATGTGTTTGGTTTGTTTAACCCACTCACTAACTTATGTCTTGTCTATCAAGCCCAACTAGGCATGCAAGCACCATTATTTTTCTCACCCAAGTGAAAAAACGGGCACAACACAAGGTACTGGTTGAGTACTATGATTCAGTGTACCCCTTGGAAATACAAAAGCATTTGTCCCCATGGATTGAGTAGAGACCATGGGATGGGTATCACTAACTGAGGGAGTCAAAAGGGCTCCACCAACCATAGAAATCAAAACTCACAACGCAATACAATATCCTAAGGCCAACTAATAACCAAAGAGCACACTCCTAAATAAAGCTAAAATCCAATGCACACAAACAGGATATGATGGATTAAACGGACCTCCCGAACTAAAGTAGGTATGCCTCGCCCAAGAAGGGTCTGATACTCCCTTCAATAGAGTGGAGGTATCATAATCAGTTATAAGGGCCCTCATGGGATTAACAACATAGTCAGTCAGATCCCCTCAGAGAGGTAATCCTCCATAGAGGTTGTGTGTTGTCTAACCCTTATCTGACTCTGGGTACCTATAGAATAAACCCTACAAGTAACCTATCTGGCTACCTATGTCAAGAAACTAGAGTCACCACAATATAACCAATGCGTAGGCAAACAATCTTAAGTTTGGTCCATCGTATCGGTAGGGTAACAAAGCCTGAAATATCGAAAGAACCGCCTCTCAAGGAGGTAAAGGTACTAGAAAGACCCCCAAATACGAATAGAACCCTAGAAATATCTTTGGCGCTAAGATGGTATTAGAGGGTTATCTTGTTGGCAATTTCAGATAACAGAAAGCAAATTAGCGTATACTTGTCATTGATGGCAAGAACAATTGTGGTTGCAGTGATGACAATAGCAATGAATAGCAGTGCAACAATTATCGGGAGGAGAAGAGTCAGTGACCGTAGGATCTTATTCAAATTTCCTGAAAGAACAATAGCCATCAGATCTGTAGAAGTTGCAAGGGATATAAGCCATCGGAGGTTTGGGGATCGGGACTTAATAACGCAAAAATCACTTGACATTGAAAACCCCGAAATCGCGATATGCGATTTCGCGATTTAATCGTAGCCGTTAAAAACAAGCAGGGATCTGGACCATTTATTTGTGTGGACGCGTGGCAGCCTGGAAGCTCCATCGGAGAATCGGCAATCGAGAGTTTGAAATATCCAAATCACTTAACACTGAAAACCCCGAAATCGCGATATGCGATTTCGCGATTTGATCGCAACCGTTAATCAAGCAGGGATCTGGACCGTTCATTTGTATGGACACGTGGCAGCCAGGAGGCCTC
>ML803523.1:77967-103292 GCA_009831015.1 Picea engelmannii
TTTATAAATTTTTGGCGATTTTTAAGGTAAAATAATTTTATCCTATAGAATTTGGGCGAATCATTTTTAAAATAGCGAATCTCGTTTTTGGAAAAACCATGGAAAATTAGCCCATGAGTGAAATTTAGCCCCTAAAATCATCCCTAGCAACCAAAACAAAGGTGGGGACTCTTGAACTTGAGGTATCTCAAGAAACCATAGCAGCAGCTACTGAGATACCAAACACTGGTGAAAGATGGTTTAAGTTCATGAATCTAAATGCAACCTTCTCTAAAGAATTCCTTAAACCAAAATGTCAGGGAGATAACCTATCAAAGGGAGTGCCTAGGAGCCACATGGTTGAAGGATTTGATAAGATGTTAAGGGTAATCTAGAGATATTTCACTTTTGAGGGCAAGTTCAGTATGATTTATCAATACCATATTAGAATTTTGTTTCACTTCACAGGAAAAGACCTCATGAACAGGGCTGATTTTAAGGATGGAAAATTATTTTAAAATATAGAAACCTTGGCGAATCTTACTAATCCTTCATATGACAACTATAAATGTTTGGCAATATTTTTGTAAAAATATTCAAATTTCTATGTATTTTATATAATTTGTATAAAATTTTGGTGATTTTGAAGGTAAAATGATTTTATCCTATAGAATTTGGGTGAATCATTTTTAGAATAGAAAATATGTTTTTGGGAAAAACCATGGAAAATTAGCCCGTGAGCGAAATTTATCCCCTAAAATCATCCCTGCTCACGAACCTCCCTTTCTATTTTTTTAGAAGCATTGGGAAAATGGTTGACAGGGTCCAAGCCAAGTCCAAGGCTCTTGACACAAGTGTTTTTCACTCGGGGTTGATTAATATGCTTTTTATGGAGGATTTGAAGAAGAAGAACATTGTTTGGGAGCATTTCAATGCCTCTGTACATTTTCAATTGAATGTTGCTCCTACTCCACAATCTAAAGTGCAGAGTCCTCTTCAGGTTGATAACATTGTTCACACAGAGACAAGTAGGAAGAGGAAGAGAAAATACATTGTTAAAAATGATGAGGCTCCTAAGGAACAAGAAGAAGAAGGGGGGTCTCATTACTCTCCACAAAGGGAAGTTTCACCCCAACCAGCTCTATAATTAGCATAAACTCCATCAAATAGAGCCACAACCACAAAAGGAAGGAGGTTACTCTTCCCCTCACCAACTACTGCAGTTGAAGCTAAAGCTAGGAGGCCCTTCACCAAGGCATCATCCAAGAAGGAAAGTGTTGAAAAATAGGACATAACATCATCTCCCATCAAGAGAAAGGGTAAAGGTAAAGTTGAAGCTGTTGAAAAACATATTGAAGTCATAGACATAACCACTCCCCGTGAAAACCCTACTTTTAAAAGGCTGATCAAACAGCTTAAAGAACCAAAAAAGGATATTGTTGAATTGAAGGGAGAAGGGTTGGTTGAGAGAAAAAAGTTGAAGGATCTTATGGATATATATCTAGACACTATTGATAAAGCTAGGTTTACAAAAAAGAGATTCCTGCCCCTCCATAGGAAGCTTAAGAATTTATACATACAGAAAAAGGATTTACAAGCTCGGATCAAAAGACTTAAACTAGAGCTGCAACCTTTTAAGAAAGAAATAGCCCAAAGGAATTTGAATATGCTGGCCCAAGCTACCACAAGGAGGAGTTCCAAGCTTAGAAAGTAATGGACGAAAGAACTTAAGAAATATCAATTTTGGAAATGATTGCTCCTGGATTTTTGAATATTTTTTAGGAACAATATTGGTCATAACTGATTTTTTCACTCATGCATCATATTATGAGGATTCTACGGGAATACCTAACTCTGGAGAAATTTTTTGGGTATTTTGGGTCTTAAACTGGGCAAATTAGGTAGCTACATGACATTTCACAGCACCTGGCGCTGCTAACTAGTCTACATAGTCAAATGCTGCAAACTTCGTTGCGAGCTGGCTAATACAGACAGTGCTACATGATTTGCTGCAAAATCCTATTTTGATGGGTTCAAGAGGATCAACGATCACTAGATTTCTAGGGGAGCATGGTACAACTTTTTGGAGGTCATTTTAAAGCTAGAGGATACCTGGCAACGAAAGGAATGTGCTCAAAGGAAACCTCATTATGCAAGATTAAGGTGTTAGGATAGTTGCCAACATTAGCCTTTTTTGTAGCAGTTTGTTATTTCAAGTTTGTACAGGTGTTACTAGCTCAGTTTAATATGAAATAATCCTAAGCTAGAGGAGGAACTCACATTGTATGTTATCATTCCATGTCTAGGATATAAAAGAAGCATTAGAATACATTTTAGAGGTTTGAATGGTTGATGTAAAAGACTCTTTTGGTGATTTTAATATAACAGAGCCTACTCTGGTCAGTCTTATTTCGTGCCATCTTATCTCTCTCTCTCACTATGATTTTTACTGTCATTGGAGGATTCAAATGATATCTTGTAGTTGTATTACAATGGATGTTTGATTGTGATGTTGTTATAACTTTCTCAGAGTTTTTTAGCTTGGATTTAAGAAGCTCTTGTATATTAAGATTTTCTCTCCTTTGTCTACTGGTAAAGCTTGATTCTAGTGGTATACTTACTTCATTTTCTTACTAAGTCTTTCTTCCATCCACACTAATCCTCAAAACCCTAACCTAAGTTAAACAAGACCTCTTTTGTTGATGCATTTCATCTAGAATTTCCCGTGTTTTGACATTGTTGAATTGAGTTTTATCCATTTGAAACCACATTTTAAGACTTATCTCATAAACCTATTGATGGGTATTGAGCTTGCACTTTAGCAGTCAAAGTGTAACTTTCAGTGCTAACATTCTTGGCATCGTTGTCGGGGAACGAATTGAAAACATTTCCCTAGGATTGAACGACAACAAAATACCAATTCAGAGGGTGCATATTAATCAGTACATTGAATATTGTAGTTTGCACCTAGCGACTCCATTGTTTCAGTTGTGGCTCCTAAAGGAAAACACACGAGGTCTACCTCACATCTACCTCTGGCTACACCTATAAATGACCCATATAAGATCATCCATAAAGGAAAATATTCTCAAGAAGGCTTTTCAGCTGTTGTTCCAGGTACCACTGGTCATTTTCCTAATTCCACTTTTAAAACACCAGTAGGTGTATCTAGTGCTCCTCTTTTACCCTCTGTTGAAATTTCTAGAAATTTAAATCTTGAAGATTTCCCTGTGGAATATTCTTCTTTTTCTCCCAAATTGAAAGAAGAAAGTTTTGAATTTATTTCCTCTCCTGATGTTGTAAGTTGGTTTAGACTTGAGAGCTTAGAGGATTTTCCTACCTTGGTTTCTCCATCTCCTCCCTCTCTTAAAATTGTTGTGACCAAAGAAGAAGAAACCTCAGTTCCCTTGGAATTTTCATCATCCTCTTCCAAGACTCAACCTCTCCGTGTTAAAACTGAAACTTTTCCATCCTATATTCCTCCTTCTCCCAAGATACACATAATCAATACTGCAGTTGTACCAATCAATGCCCAATCTCCTCCTCATTCTCCTAGAATTTATAATCCTCCTCTTCATAATCAATTGGTAGGTGATAACCTTCCTAGAAATAGGATGGATGCCATAATGGCCACTAGGTATGCCCCTCTTGTGTTGCCTCACCTATGGATTCTCTCCCAATTGGAGACTATCTTAAGTGCATGCCTAAGTTTACAGGGGAAGAGGACATAACTGCAAAGTAACACCTTGCATCCTTTTATAGCTATGCTAACAATATTAATATTTAAAATGAGGATGTTTGGATGAGAGTTTTTGTACAAATCCTGGATGGTGAGGCTAGGAAATGGTTTAGGGGTTTAACTCCTGGATCAATTGCTAGAATTGAAGCTCTGGATTATGCCTTTCTAAGGCATTGGGGAGATAAGAAAGATTTATTATATTATATTACAGAGTTTGGATCACTCAAGAGAAAAGAAGGGGAATTTGTTTCATATTTTTCAAAGAGATTCAATAAAATGTACAACAAAATCCCCACAAAAATTAAGCCCACTGAAACTTCTACCAAGATAACCTATGAGACACTTTTGACCCTGAGTTTTGACTCTTTTTGAGAGAAAGTATATCTACCTTACTAGCTCATATGCAAGATGAAACCTTGGAGGTAGAATCAAACATATTTGTAGTTGATAAGCTCAGAGGAAAATCTAATAGAGATAGGAGAAAAAATAGAGTTGAAGCATCAACCTATGATTCTTCTGGTGTTAACCCTCAAGTAGATGAACTAACAAAACTAGTTAAATCACTTTCTGCTAAAATGGAAAAAATGAAGCTTGAGGGGAAACAAAATTATAGAAATACACAAAACACTGATAACAGAGCAAATTTCAGTAGAAAAAATAATGCCCCTCAGATCCTTCAAAGAGATCAAAGAAATAGGGATGACCAAAAAGTCCATACCCCTCTCCAAAATAACATGGTTGATGATGAAGTAGGAGAGGATGAAGAAACATATCCAGAAATTCATTGTGTGGGTGATACCTCCCCATCCCCTCATCTAACTCAGTCTGGATATGAGGAGTCTCTTATGGACAATCAGTTGAATGAATCGAGTAAAGGGGGAAAAGATAATGAAAACCAAAACAAGTACAACTTAAGGTCAAAAAAGAAGGAGGGGAAGCCTAGTACATCAGATCAACCCAACAAAACAGAAAATCCTGCTAAGGTTGTGGTTTCTAGCAGCAAAGAAAAATAGGAACAAAACCCTCAAACAATGATTAAGGCCCCTATTCCAAAAATTAAGGAGATTTTAAAATCTCCCTCTTCCTTTAGTTTTGAGAATGAAATTCAAAAGATAAAAATTCCAGTACCAGTTTTAGAACTGATTAAAAATGAAGATTTCAAAAGGTATATTTCCAAGATGTTGCAACCCGAATCTTCCTCCAATTCCACAGACTCAGTGAACCTACAAGATGAGAAACCATCAGTCATATTGGGACCTTTGGTAGAGGATAGGGATGACTCTTCTCCTCCATTTTACACATCATTGAATATTCATGATAAAGTTTTGCACAACTTCTTCATGGACTCAGGTGCATCTCATAACCTTATGCCTAAAACTGTCAAGGATGACCTTGGTCTGGAAATTACTAAAACCTATCATGACTTATACTCATTTGACTCTAGAAAAGTGAAATTCCTTGGACTGATCAAAGACTTGGTTGTTACCTTGTTTCAATTTCCCATGAAGAGTGTGGTCATGGATATTGTGGTGGTTGATACCCCCCCTAAGTTTGGGATTCTATTGTCAAGATATTGGATCAAGAGACTAGGGAGAAATTTTCAGATGGACCTTTCATATGCCACTATTCTTGTATTTGGAGGAGAGCATAGAAGGCTTTATAGAGAAGCACAACTAGCTTACATCATCACTGATGAAGCTAATCCTACAAACCACCCCATTTTTGTAGTTGACACTGATCTAGGATCTAGTATCTTACAACTCACTGATGATCCTCAATCACCTATTGAAATCACAAAACAACCTATTAAAACTTTTGAGACACCTCCTCAAAATACCCCAGTTTGGAAGATGTTTTTTTATGGGGCCTCTTCTAAAGAAAGTGTTGGTGTTGGAGTGGTTTTTATCTCCCCAACTCAAGAAATCGTATCTTTGTATTATAAACTAGAATTTGAAACTAAAAATAATGTAGCATAGTATGAGGCTCTTGTCTTGGGTTTGAGGGCTACTAAATATATGAAGATTGAGGAGTTAGCAATGTTTTGGAATGTTGAACTAATTGTGGATCAGGTTAAAAATTTGTATCAAGAAAAGCACCCCAGGTTAAGGACTTGTTGGATTATTGAGAGGGGGGGTGAATCAGTAATAGAGAAATTTGATCCTTTTTCACCATAAAATGAATGTGTTATATCAATGTAGCATTATCGTCCAATAGTTGCAGAGTAAATAAAAAATGAACAAATGAGTAATCATACAAATACACAATACACCAGTGTTTTACATGGAAACTCAAAGTGAGAGAAAACCACATAATTTGTTTTCTTATATGTCTTTATGAATTACATTCATTGGAAGCACCAACTTCCTTTGTTTTCCAGCTGCAACTGGAAGGAGGCTCCAACCCCCTAGTTTCTTAGGCTACAAATTGATGGAAGATCCAACTCCCTAATTCTCTAGCTACAACTGGAAGGAGGATACAACCCCCTATGTTCTCCGGCTACAACCAGAATGTGGCTACAACCAACTGTCCTTTCCCCATCCAACTGCCCTAAAATATATGATGGAACAATTGTCACACTATCACTGTGATAAATACCATTGTAAACATATACCAATCAACCTACACCAAACAACCTGTACCAAGGAACGTGTAATCAACTTGTACCTTAAACAAGTGCATCAACCATGCATCAACATGTACCTCAACCTGTACCATCAAAGACTGCATCAACCATGCACCAAATATGTACCAATCATGAATTTTTGGCCCTCGAACAATTTTTGAGGATCCTTGGTCATGTTTGACCTATTTTTGGGACTTCGACAGGTTGTCGAAGGAAGAGCACAAGACGAAGCGGAGATCACAGAATCTTGGCCCCTCATTAGGGATTTTTGGGTTTTTGGGTTATGTAACGGGTATGGGGATGTTGACCCATGGGTTTACCCATGCTTAGGGCTATTTTGTAATGTATAAATAGATTTCTAGGCGATGTAAGAAGGGGCACATCTATGTGATGCTAAGTGAATAATGACTAGTCTGTTGCAAGTGTGCTAAGTGTTGAGTGATAATTGCTTTGTGCATACTGTGTGAGGCTTGCAGAGCTAAGTGCAAGTGATTGTAAGAGAATGTGGGAGACTTTGTGCTATAACTCAAGGAAGGAGGATCTAGCAAGGTGCGCAGATCTCCTGTCCTATGCAGAGTTGATTTTGAGGCTTTGTGCATGTAAGAATATTGAAAGAAGCTAATAAAGAAGACGAAGAGTTGGTGGACGTAGCCCCAGAGGTGGGGGTGAACCACGTATATCCTGTGTTGTGAATGCTTTGTGCTTTTGGTTGTTCTTTTGTTTATGTGATTCAATGCTTAGTGCGGTGTTAGATGATAGATGAATATGATATGATAGTTTAGTGCTGAATAATGTGAATAAATTCTAGATCCGATCTCTGTTTGTATGCTTAGTGCTTGAATCTATTGGATTTGTGTGAATACTGTGTTGATCTACTGTTAGGGTTTAGCTGCGTTGCGAGCTAAATTTCAATATTAACAAACTGTAATTGCTAAGTGCTTTGATAAGGTGTTATAATCACATATATGTGTCCCAGCTAAGGTTGCAGACATCTGAGTCCTGCAACCACCCCTACCTCTACCTCGGGTGAGACTTCATCTTCTTCGTAGGTGTTGTCGAAAGGGTCAGTAGTTAGGGTTTTGTTGGTGCACTCTTGAGCGTTGAACCTTTGGTCTACCCCTGTGCCAACAAATGGTTCTGTTGCCGAGACCTGAAACTGTGATTGTTGGGAACTGAGGAAGAAGAATCTTTGTGCGAAGATCTCACCTGAAACTGTGAAAGATTTGTGCGTAGATCTGTTTCCCTAGTGCACAATATTCTACTTAATCTGTGAAGCTCTGTGCTAAGAAGAGAAGTTAGATCTGAAGAAAAGAGGTAAGATCTGGAAGTTTTGTGCTCTGATAAAGGTAAGAATAGTGAAAATTTTTAGATCAGGAAGCTTTGTGCCAGGGATGATTTTAAGGATGGAAATTTATTTTTAAATGTAGAAACCTTAGCGAATCCTACTAATCCTTCATATGCCAACTATAAATTATTGGCGATATTTTTGTAAAAATATTCAAATTTCTAAGGATTTTATATAGTTTTTATAAATTTTTGGCGATTTTTAAGGTAAAATAATTTTATCCTATAGAATTTGGGCGAATCATTTTTAAAATAGCGAATCTCGTTTTTGGAAAAAACATGGAAAATTAGCCCATGAGCGAAATTTAGCCCCTAAAATCATCCCTACTTTGTGCTCTGCCGAAAGTAAGATAAGTGGAAATTTTTTTTTCAAGAATATGGATCTAGGTATGTTTGATAAATTTTGTCCTAGCCTGAAAACTAGGGCGCAACTAAAAGAAAGAAGACTTGATATAAGTAGATCTGATAAGAATAGTGAAAGATATGTGATTCCTATGCATAGAAAGAATGTTTGGACTACCAAATGGATGTAGGATCCTAGAAAGAATTTTTTGCAGGTTAGCTACCATGATCCTAGTGCGCAGTACATGAAAGGATGGGGATCATTTAAGAGAAAGAGAGGATTAAATCTTTGTTACAGTTGCAGAAGACCGGGACATCTTACTAAGGAATGTCCTGGTAGAAGTACCAGTTGTCTTTGTTGTAAAGCTATGGACCATGAAGTTTTAGATTGCCCTAGAATGATTGTTAAGATTGAAATAATGAATATGAGACAAGAAGACCATGAGAAAGATCAAGAAACTGAGACCATAGCAGAACCCCAAAAGGAATCAGACACTGTATTATTACAGATGAAAGAAACCCTGAATGTCCACAAAGATATTAATCTATCAGAGATCTTAAAAGAGAAAGAGCAAAGAGAAGTAAGAATAGGAGACTTCGACATTGACTGTATTTTAGATGAAGAAACATAGGTGAATATCATGACAGAAATAACTTGGGAAATTTTAGGAAATCCTGTTATGATTCCTTCATTAGGAGTAATAGGATTATTTAGAGGAAAGTTGATAACCCTACATGGAAGACTTACCCATAAATCTATGAGTTCTCATGGAACTTCGACAGAAGAAGATTTTGAGGTTGTTAAATTTATTGAGAACAACACCCCATTTTCTATGTTACTAGGAAAACCTTGGATCAGAAAGGATTAGGCCAGAAGGAAAGAAGAAGAAGTCTTAGATAAGAAGAAGCAAGAATTGAAAGATTTCATGACTAGGAGGATCGCACACTTGATTGAAGAACAAGAGAATAGATCGAAGCTATTTAGAACCAGAAACTTGGATATCGAAGTTGAAAGAACACATGAAGAATAACAAGAGACTGAAACACCTGCCCTAGATAGAGAAGAAGTATTACCCCTGAATCCTAGGAAAGAATCTCAACAGCGCAAAGTTACTATGCCAAAAGAAGACAAGAAACAGAATGGAAAGAGGAATAAAGAGACGAAGATCACTGGGAAAAAGGATAGAAATCTCAGTAAGAAGAGATCTAAGTTCAAAAAGTTACAAAAGATTCCAGAGGGAACTTCACAGAAGGAAAATTTGCAAAACTGGAACTTCGTCGGGATAGCATAACAGCGCCACATGGCACTTTGCCATGGCGAAGAGATATAGCCGATGAGAGCATTATAACCATTAGCTCGATGCCCCGAACGGTTAAAACAACAATTATGGCCAGAAATATTGCCATCAGACTGTTGGGACTGCACCGTAACAAATAGAACTACATTAATGAAGGTCTCTTGTCCATTGGAAAGATATGTTATGTTGTTGTCTACTTATTCTGTCAACTATTGCACCGAGAACACTCTTTTGAATTGTATCAGAGAGAACTCATTGCTACCGCATTATGATTAGTAAGATCGACACCAGTTCTATTGTTTTGTGCACTCACTCATCCATCTGATCTAAGCGTGTATGTCATACGAGCTCAACACCATGGAGAAAATCGTTGAAGAAGTTCTCGTCGATCTCATGGCGGAGAAAGTAATGTCTGCAAGTATCCAAGCATCCTTGATGAGAGTAGTGCAAGCATCTCCGTCAATCGCTTGCGGATCCGAGCCATCCCAATTCATCACAGAAAAGAGAACCAAGCACAAAGATGACCTAGCAAATGCGAAGCTAATCCCGACCATCTTACTTGACTACATCTCGCCTCTAGCCGATGCGGTGAGTCACGATAATTTGCCGAGAGATTTTGAGTACACCATGGTTATTGCGTACCTCCCGATGAGGATACGCCCAATTAGAGCACAGTAGGAGAAGATCACAATGTTGAAGTTTAGTGACTTCAACCTAGGAGATCGCAAGAACCATAGTATGCTCTCCTCGTATAAATACTTGACCAGGATGAAGGGAAAGAACTCAAAAATAATCCCCCATCCATGGATGATGAACCTCGCGCAGTCCACCCTGTTGAATGTAATGAAAATCCCACACTTTGGAAGGCACCAGGAAGTTAACGCATGTTTCAAGCTCCTACTTTCATGTTACCATGGTGGCTACTTATGGCTAGACCATCGTGTCACAGTCGATCCAACGCTGATCCATAGGATCACCGGATTGAGTATGCAAGGACCCAACCCGTAGGACCTCTATCCAGGGAAGGCCACAGATCACGCCTTAGCACAGAATATCAAGGATAACTATGGTGATGTTAAGAAGGGGACATGTGGCTACAAGGTAGCTTCCATCCAGAATGGTGCAGTTTTCCTATCATGCCAATTAATTGCAAGAAATATAGTAAGGAAGAACAGGCCCACGCAGGTCACAGGGTTTGTCATTTACCTCACAAGGAAATGTGTAGAAGGCCTACAGATGAACTGGGCAAATTACCTATTTAATCAGCTGGAGTTATATTGTCGTGAAGCTTAGGATCAGGGCTACGAGTTCCACTTTAGCTGGCTCCTGATCCTCATCACATTCATTGCTTGGGATATGACAGAAGGTGTGAACTTCCTAAACATCAAGCCATTCGAGCCACTCGCTGTGAAGTTCACCACGCTCTGGTACTCAAGCGATATGGGGAAAAAGTGGCAGTCGAATGCAGTTTTTCATACATATTATCTCCAGCTGAAGAGGGATATCGAAGCTAAACCTTGCATGACTCCAAAAACCCTACAATGGTTCTAACCCCTCATGAAGTTATGCGCATATTGGCACTTCATCTATATTACTGCGCGAGCAGATGAGCATAAGGAAGAGCTTCAGTCGTACTACAAGATCACAGAAAAGGACCTCGAGGAGATAAATAAGGACTGGTCAACAGACCTCCTTTTCCCTGTTGACCCCGCAGATATGTCTGACCCCGAACTTGATAGCTCAAAGGCCGCTCACAAATAACATGACACACACGGACCCAGCAGAAGGAAGAAGACTGAAGAAGCCCAAGACTTAAGCAGTGCATCAGAAAACATTGCCTCTATATCACCTGGACAAGGGGGTGATGACGAAGTAGAAGAAATAAATGGAAAAGAAGATGAGAAGAAGTAAGGCGAAGTAACACCGCCTAGAGATGAGGATGATCCCTTGAATAAGAGGAAGTTTTCTCCCATGAAACCCTCTTCCGGGAAGAAATCAAGAGCCACCTTGAATAAAATGTAGACCGTGCTCACCGTCGATGATTTTGACTTCATCATCGCAGCTGTGAATGGCGCCTCATAGGAAATCTTGCAGAAACAAGAAGCCAAGCAGGAAGATATGTACGATAGAATCGAGGTTGAACTTTGAGGGGTACAACAAGCCCTTCAGTCCAATCGCACACTATCCACTGGGCCCTACCGTTGGGAGAACCAGAGTTGGGAGATGAGCCAGCCCAACTCCGCTGACTAGTTGATGTGATCGAAGCTCGCCTTCATCGTGCACAGGAAGAAATAGAACAAGCCACCCAGGCCTTGAATCAAGTACAAGAAGTAATCATAAAACAATGTCAAGTTACGGAGCAGGAGAAGGTTTTTCTCCAAACAAAGTTTGAAGAGGAGAAAGCACAGATTCAACGGGAAAAAGAACAGTTGCTCGCAGAGCAACTCGAAGTGAAAGAAGTAGTCAAAAGAGAACTTCGCTCTATGATAGGATTAGAGACAAAGGCATAAGACCGAGTCACACACCAAGTAGAGAAGCTCACAGAAGCTATCCAACAGCTACAACAAAGAATAACATACTTAGAGCTCCGCACAGTACCCGACACTCTGCAGGAGGTGAGGGATCAAAGAGATGCAACTGCTTGAAGAACAGTTGAGAGAATAAAGGCCATTTCTATGGAATGTAAACAACTGAGTGATCAAAGTGCCCATACTTATGAGCAACTCACTGAGAATCTAGAACTGAAGGCACTAGAGTCACAGCTCCAGGAGGCGAAGTAGCAAGCATAAACAATACAGGCACAGTTGAAGCCCCTATGATCTGTCGAAAGGATGAAGTGATGCCAAGAGAAACACACTACTCAACAACAGGTCCACACCATTCAAACCATATTTATGGAAGTGACTAAGAGGCTCCAACCTATACAGGATGAGGCTTGCCAACTATTTTCAGAGATCGAAGGTCGAGGAGCAGAACTGGAACAAGTCGTCACTGCAACTGAACAATGCTTAGAGGGACCTATCAACGAAGTTGTTATCCAAGAGTTCATTGAATAGGAGGCCATGGAACAACAACAAGTCGAAGAATCTCAGACCAAGATCGAGGCTTTTGAGGCCAAATTACCTAGATCAGAGTGACTCGAGATGAGTCACAGGTGAGTGTTGGGGGCATGTTGGCCCTCGACCAAGTTTTGAGGATCCTTGGTCATATTTAACCTATTTTTGGGACTTCGATAGGTTGTCAAAGGTGGAGCACATGACGAAGCAGAGATCATGGGATCTCTACCCCTTGTTAGGGATTTTTGGGTTTTTGGGTTATGTAACGGGTATGGGGATGTCGGCCCATGGGTTTACCCATGCTTAGGCATATTTTGTAATGTATAAATAGATGTCTAGGTGATGTAAGAAGGGGCACATCTATGTGATGCTAAGTGAATAGTGACTAGTAGTGACTAGTCTGTTGTAAGTGTGCTAAGTGTTGAATGCTAATTGTTTTGTGCATACTATGTGAGGCTTGCAAAGGTAAGTGCAAGTGATTGTAAGAGACTATGGAAGGCTTTGTGCTATAACTCAAGGAAGGAGGATCTAGAGAGGTGCGCAGATCTCTTGTCCTGTGCAAAGTTGATTTTGAGGCTTTGTGCATGTAATAAGATTGAAAGAAGCTAATAAAGAAGAAGAAGCGTTGGTGGACATAGCCCCGGGGTGGCGGTGAACCACATATATCCTGTGTTGTGAATTCTTTGTGCTTTTGGTTGTTCTTTTGTTTATGTGATTCAATGCTTAGTGCGGTGTTAGATGATAGATGAATCTGATATGATAGTTTAGTGTTGAATAATGTGAATAAATGCTAGATCTGATCTTTGTTTGTATGATTAGTACTTGAATCTATTGGATCTGTGTGAATACTGCGTTGATCTGCTGTTAGGGTTTAGTTGCGCTATGAGCTAAAATTGAATATTAATGAACTGTCATTGCTAAGTGCTTTGATAAGGTGTTATAATCACAAATTGTGTCCTAGCTAAGGTTGTAGACATCTGAGTCCTGCAACCACCCCTGCCTCTACCTCAAGTGAGACTTCATCTTCTTCGCAGGTGTTGTCAAAAGGGCTGGTATTTAGGGTTTTTTTGGTGCGCTCTTGAGCATTGAACCTTGGGTCTACCCCTGTGCCAACATGTATCAACTATGACTCATCAATATGTACCAACATCATCAACTATACAACTCATGTATGTGCCAACTCATCAACTATACAACTCATGTATGTGCCAACTCATCAACTACTTGTCTCAACCATGTACCCAACATGTACCTCAACCATATACCAAATACATATAACAATATAACCATCAAAATTTCTCTATCAATACATCACGTTATCCATAACCAAATACCATAAACCCTTACATCAAACCATGTGCCATAACCTCACTTTTATGTAGCCTCAAGGATGTATCATTCATAAGCCAATCATATACCAATACCACTAACAAGTGTCTCTCACAATGCACCACAAGATATGCCAATAAATCAAACTAAGTGCATTGACAATATACTTCAATAGATCTAGCTCAAAACCATTCTACAACAAGCCCTAAACTTCCAAGAGGGCATCCAACAGATTTACAAGGAAAACCCTCAACTAGATTCATAAGTTCAACACTACATGTATGAAAACCATACTTTTTTTCTTCTTGTAGTGCTCTACTGCCGTGGTTTTTCTGCCACACTTTTTCTACCGCGGTTTTTTTGCCGCACTTTTCCTGCCACGATTTTCCTGCCGCACTTTTTCTGCCGCGGTTTTTCTGTCGCACTTTTCCTCCCGCAATTTTCCTGCCACACTTTTTATGTCACACTTTTCCTGCCACAATTTTCCTGTTGCAATTTTTTTGCCGCACTTTTCCTCCCGCACTTTTCCTGTCGTAGTTTTCCTACCGTGATTTTTCTACCGCACTTTTCTTGCCGCACTTTTTTTGTCGCACTTTTCTCTATAAATAATACCTTCCCAAATAACCTTTCACAAAATAGATATTCAATGATATTCAATAGATGATTAAATGAGAAACCTTTGCCTCTTATTTATACTTTTATGAGGCTTCCTCAAGGGGTTACCTTCTAACCATCTTAACCCACTTTCCTTATTTTAGGGCTAACCCACTTCTAACCACTTGTCCACTTAGTAATTTCTCCATTAACTTTATTATTTAAATAATTTATTTTGTATCCACTTTGAATTATAATACACTCATCACTTCACTTTATTATTTACCTTCTAACCATCTTACACCACTTTCCTTATTTTAGGGCTAACCCACTTCTAACCACTTGTCCACTTAGTAATTTATCCATTAACTTTATTATTTAAATAATTTGTTTTGTATCCACTTTGACTTATAGTACACTCATCACTTCACTTTATTATTTAAATAATTTCTTCTTTGCAAACACTTTGACTACTTTGACCTTTTGGGGCTTCTAGATGACTCATGAGGGTTCTACAACTTCACATGGCCATAACTCTCGAACCGTGAGGAGTTATGTGATGTTCCACATACCACCGGAAATGGCATGACATGTATTATCCATATAGAATATTTTTACTTGAAAATATATCAAAACTCATATCATTATCCATCAAACAAACTTGGGTCCATTACCCAAACCTTTGTGATACCGGAATTCTCTACCGGACTTTCTTCAAGGGTTGACATCAATGACAACCAACCCAGTTAATAAACAATCTCCCCCTTTGGCATGGATGTAAACACTCTAATGCAATATTGAATTCATATCACTCATGCTCTTCATGTTACCATCGCTCCCCCTGGAACCATGCCTCTATGCTCTGCATCTGATATGAAGATACTCAAAGGTATCCCATGGAAGCGGTTTTATAAATATGTATGCCACTTGTTCCTTCCTTCCCACATATTCAACTATGATGTTCTTCTCTGCAACTTGTTCATGTAGAAAGTGATACTTGATTGGAATGGGCTTCTTCTTGGAGTGCATCACCGGGTTCTTTGAGATATCAATGGTGCTTGTATTATCACAATAGATTGGAATGGGCTCATCATACTCAACCTGCATATCTGTCAGAGTTTGTTTCATCCATAGAACCTATGTACAACATGTTGTTGATACAATATATTCTGCTTCGGCTGTAGATAAGGATATTGATGATTGTTTCTTTCTTATCCATGATACTAAACACTCACCCAAGTAGAACGTTGCTCCACTAGTGCTTCGTCGATCATCAATGCAACCTGCCCAATCTGCATCTGTGTAGGCAATAAATGATAGATCCTTTCCTTTTGGATACCATAATCCAAACTCATTTGTTCCTTTGATATATCTGAAAATCCTCTTCACTACTACGCCATGTGATTCCTTTGGTGTTGCTTGAATTCATGCCACCTGTCCAACAACCTGCATTACATCTAGTCTGGATGTTGTCACATATAGTAAGCTACCAATCATTGACTTGTATTTCCTTTGGTCTGTAGACTTTGAATCATCATATTTTCTCAACTTTCAATTGGTTTGCATAGGAGTGGCAACTGGTTTTCAATTTTCCATTCCAAACCTCTTTAGCATTTCTCTGATATACTTAGTTTGAGAAATAAAAATTCCTTGGTTGCTTTGACGTATCTGAAGACCCAGAAAGAAGGATAGTTCTCCAAGTAATGACATTTCAAATTCATTCTTCATATCCTTCGCAATTTTTTGTCTTAACCTGTCATCATTGCTTCCAAAAATAATATCACCAACATAAACTTCAATTAATAAAATGCTATCTTGATTTACTGCTAGAGGGAAAACCCCCCCTATGACTACACCAGGGTTTAGAATGTAGGCATATCAATTAACCATCTAAAATTCAACTACTTCTCTAAACTACATCAAACATACCAAAACTCATACAAGAAAAGCAAAGATGAGAGGGATCGGGTAAGTATACCTCTACTATGTGTCCAGTGATGATCCCCTCACGCTTGAAAGCTTCGCTCACTACAAGCCTCCTCCCAAGGCTGACCTGCATTCAAAGATAGACAAAAAGAAAGATACAAGCATGTTATTTCATATATAAATTAGGGTTATATGTTATAATTTCAAGACATAAACCATTAAAAGCATTCAATACACCATGATTTGGGACAAGAAAAGTAATTATTTTATTAATAATTCAATTATTATACCTTTACAACCAAAGTCGATTACTGCTCCATGAACCTGGTCTGGGCTCCTCTTCACCAAGCTCTAAGTGAACTTTTGTATGACTTCTCCTCTCAACCTTCTAATCTCTTCTTGGGAAGTGAATGGGTTCTGATGGAGGGAGAAGGGATAATTGGGGAATGTTGAGGAAATTCTCACAAAAGGGTTGCAATAACTTGGGCAAGGAGGGGATGTGAAATGGGCAGAGTTTCACTTTTCTTATTTATAGATGTGGAATGAGACCCCAAAACCTCCTTTTATATGAAAAAATGATGATTATCCAGTTGGGTGACGGGATATAGAAGGTGGATTAGTTAGGAAACTACCCAATAGCCCATAATCTCAACGAATTCCTTGCAACTTTTTATTTTTTGAAACTTTTGCAAGTATAGGCAGGCTGTAATAGTGCAGCATGCGTATGTACATGGGTTTTAGTGGTGCAACAAGCATATGCGCATGGGCAGTATTGGTGCAGGGCACGTACATATTCAAAAAATTGGTTTTTTAGAAGAGCAACTTAACAGTGCTTTGGCAAAAAATGCAAGAGGGCCAAAGTCCAAATATGCATGCGTAGAGAAATTTAGGGTTATAACATATTCCCCTTAATGTGTGAGGTCATAAGAGCATCTGATGGCCGAAATACATTACAAAATCTTCACCAATGTATGAAACGAGTGAGCTCGGGACCAGAGTTTGGGATGTGCCATCTGCAAAATAACAATTTGTTGGCATGTTTTGTTGGAAAGAGTCTACTTGTCATTGATGGCAAGAAAAAAAATGTCGATGTTTTACAGGAAAATGATAAGCTCAAGAGGAGAAGCGAACAGTATGGAAAAACAAGAAATCTCAGAAGAGATAGCAGTTTCCAGAATTGCAGACGAGGTATAAGAGACAGACTCGCAGGAGGAGCAAAGGTTGAGACCCGTGAACACTTAGAAAATATTCTAAGTCAGAGAGATCAGAAGCTTAGGAGGAAGAGGGACAGTGGTCGTTGGATCACCGATCCAAAATACCAGCAACCATTAGATCCAGTGGATTTGCGAGAAAGTTACCATACGGGGAATCTCACTTCGAAAGAATTGGCAACTTGAAAACATGGGTGATTTTAGGGGCTAAATTTCACTCATGGGATAATTTTCCATGTTTTTTCCAAAAATAAGATTCGCTATTTTAAAAATGATTCGCCCAAATTCTATAGGACAAAATTATTTTACCTTAAAAATTGCCAAAAATTTATAAAAACTATATAAAATCCTTAGAAATTTGAATATTTTTACAAAAAAATCGCCAATCATTTATAGTTGACATATGAAGGATTAGCAAGATTCGCTAAGGTTTCTACATTTTAAAATAAATTTCCATCCTTAAAATCATCCCTGCTTGAAAGTTGACTTACCCGAAGCCCGAAATCTGAAATAAATGTGGACCATCGGATATGCAGAAAATGCGATGACCATCGGATTGAATTAGTGGAAGGACAGGATAAGCAAGGGTTGAGATCTGAGTTCACGATCACACGAATATCTGTCGATCGTCGAATCGAATTAATTGAAGGGTAAGTTAAATGGGACTAAAGAGTTGAGAATTTGATTATCCGAATACCCGTTAGTCGTCGTATCAAAGGTGAATTTTCGTCAGTCATTGGATCATTCTAAGTCAACTGATAAGCTAGAAAAGTTGCATCGCATACAGATCAGGTCGTTGATCTAAGATCCCGATCCAATGAACGTCATTCATTTCGGGTATACATATGTGAGGAGGTTACTCTCCAGAAAAATCTCACTTTAAGAATTCAGTTTGAGATTTGAAATTCTCGAAGTCCGGAGACCTAGAGAGCCGAAATGAATCCTCGATCATTGAATCATCTGAAGTAAATCTCAGTCGTCAGATTTTTCGAAGAATATCTCAAGCATTAGATCGTTCGAAGTGAATCTAGACATCTGATCCAAAGCATCAGTTTGAGATTTGAAATATCCGAAGTCCGGAGATCAGGAGAGCCAAAATACGTTCTCGACTGTTGGATCATCCAAATAAGATCACAGTAGTTAGATCTTTCTAAAGTGGAAGGATAGGATAAGTTGGGTAAAGGGTGCGCTAATCTCAGCGGCCGATAACCGGGGACTCAAATCTACGGTCGACAGGGCATATCAGAACCCCCCGATATTTATGCCATTAACCGTGGGGGGGGGTCCGAGTTGGTGGTATGTTCCTTGTGGGACCCTCATACGTGTCACATTTCTATTAACTTAGACCCCCTTCACTCATTAACACTTACCTCCTAACCCCCCCTCTGATTAAACCACCAAACCACTCATGCATGCCACCTCCGCGCTCCGACGTCACACTCCACTACCCGCTACACATCACACTCCACTACTGCGCTCTACCTCCACACTCCACTACACTCCCTACACATCTCACCCACGTCAGTAGACCACCTTAAAAAGGACATGTGGCAGACCACGTCAGCCAGGACACGAGTCGTCCGATCTAAAATATCACTACGGGTGTATTCTCAACCGTTGATCATAGTACAGTGCAAGGATAACGTAAGTTTGAAAAGTTGAAATCCCGAAGTCCTCAAGGGTGAAGTTCTGACATCTGTCCATCTCAATGTTTGATTAAGTCCTAGTCATTAGATTGAACAAATGAAAGGATGAGTGTAAGGATAAAAGCTGACCATTGATTTGTTTCTGTGAAATAAACTGTCCAATTTGATCTCTCCTTTCAAGAGCACCGTCAAGATCATGAGATCAACGGTCCAGTCGTAATCGAATGATCACATGAGATCATCTCCCAGGTTCATATCGAGAAATGGAGCTAACACTCACTAGACCGAGATTGGGAAGCGCCTTTTGAATATTCATTTGGTCACCGTCGGTGATCACGTGAAGAAGGGGGCTTAGAAGCCAAAGAAGCCAAAGATGACTAACTGTAACTGACAGAGAAGATGAAGAGTTTCGACTGTCAGAGAAGCCAAAGAACATCAAGAAAATGGCCACTGATGATGAACACATTCAACATAACCACCAGAGAAGACGAAGAGTTGCAATGATGATCATGCAGAGGACTCGGCGTGTGAAATTGATGCAGAACAGAGAAAAGGATGTTGATTCTCTCGTGAGGGATGATGTGTGTAGGGATAGACGAAGTGAACAAACTGAAGGGTAGAGCAGTGACACAGAGTTGAGCATGTATAGGAATAGTGCATATAAGGGACATGGCGCACAGAGCATAAAATGAAGAAGAACAGAATGCGCAAGGTATGCGTGCATGAACACACTGATGCAGGCAGAGTAGAGTAGGGTAGCAGAATAATGATGAGACTGGTAAGCCATTAATAAATATTGTATCACTGTGATAAATTTAAGAAAGCAAAGATTTATATTTCAGGGTGGTAGGGACGTGCTAGGGAGGAATGTTGTCCTTGGAGTTTCAAGTGGGTGCTTGAATACAGGGAGTTGTAGCTTCCATATGGTTGCATCCAGAAAAACTAGGGTGGTAGGGTGGTGCAAGGGAGAACTATTGTTCTCTGTTATACAGGATGGTTCCTGTGTGACTGGAAGTTGGTGCTTCCATCCAATTGGTGTTGGAACACTCAAGGAGTTGGTGCTTCCTTCTAGTGGGTTCTAGAGAAACCAAAGAGTTGGTGCTCTCAGCAAGTTGTTGCTTGTAAAATAGAGGTTGTAGCCTCAAGAGGAGTTGGAGCTCATAAGAATAATAATGTACAAAAAAAAAAATACTTATCATATCAAGAAGAAGAGGTTTTTCCCTTTATGGGTTTCCTCAGGAAATATCTGTCTCTGTATATTTGATGTGTGTGATTGATGGTGAATATTCTATTGCTTACTTCCCTACATTATTGTGGTCGTCATTGAGTGTTATGTAAAAATTTTAAAATGGGCATAATTGTTTAAGCATAGTAACAATTGGTTCACCCCCCTCCCTCTCATTTGTTCAAAAATTGGTATCAAATACGATTCCTTTTATTTAAAGGTAGATCAGTAAGCTTAAACATGTCAATTCATGAAGGAACTTCAACAAATAAGGCCCCCTTGTTCAATGGAACAAACTTTTCCTTCTGGAAAGTTTGGATGAGAACCTACATAATGGCTTTACGTGTAGATGTCTGGGATGTGGTAGAGACTAGTTATGTAAAGCCAGTTGTAATAGCTAATAAGGATGACAAGCTAGAATTCAACTTCAATGCTAAGGCTATGAATGTTATTCTGAGTGGGCTTGCAGAAGCAGAATTTGTAAAAGTTATGCACTTAGAATCAGCCAAAGACATGTGGGACAAAATCATTAGTAGTTGTGAAGGTAATGAGAAAGTAAAGGATGCCAAGCTTCAAACCTATAGAGTATATTTTGAACAACAACAGATGAAAGAAGATGAAACTGTTGGGAAGTAATTTCTGAGAGTTGAAGAACTAGTAAATGCAATGAAAGAACTTGGTGAAAAAATTGAGGAAGCCTCTTTAGTTCATAAAATTTTGAGATCTCTGCCAGATAGGTTCAACCCAAAAGTCTCTGCTATAGAAGAACTTAATGATCTAAAAGATTTGTCTTTTGATCAACTTCTAGGAATGTTGACTGCATATGAAATTAGGATAGGTAAAGATAAATCCACCACTAGAGAATCGTCTTTTAAAGTAGATAAGAATGAGGAATTTGAGCTCGATGAAATTGAAGCAAAATTTGTCAGAAGACTAAAAAAAGGATCAGGAAAGTATCAAGTCAAGTTTCCCTTCAAGTGTTTTAACTATGGAAATATAGGTTACTTTGCATCTAAGTATCCACACAAGAAGCAGGATCAAAATTCTGAAGGTGAAAAGAAGTACAAACCCAAGAGATTTGGTAAAAATAAAAGTTTATTTGTAAACAATGATGACTCTTCAGAAGACACAGATAGTGAATCTTCTTGTGAAGATAAGGTTAAAGAATTTATGTTTATGGCCAAAGAGGATTATGATAATAAAATCATAGGAAGTGATGTTAATGATGAAGAAGTTGTGGTTGATATGGAAGGTGAACTAATCAATGCTTTAGAAGAGATTGACAGACTCAGACTTAAGAAGAGAAAACAAAAATAGTTGTTGATGCAGTTTGAAAAGAATGGTAAAAAACTTGATGAAGACTTTGCCCTACTAAAAGTTGAGTTATAAGAGGCAAAGAAAATAGAGGACATTTTGGAACAATAGTTATCAGAAAATAAGGCAAGATGTGAATCCTTGGAAGAAGAGGTAGTAAAAACCAGAAAAGAGTTGGAGAAGTTTAAAGCATTGTATCTCCAAAATCTTCCAAGCATTAAAGCCTTAGCATAACTAAATGGCATTCTGAGAAAACAAAGATCTCCTTTGTTGAAGACTGCTTTAGGTTATGTAAGTGGTTCAAGCAGCAAACATACATAAAGCAAAGAGCCAGTAAAAATGATCAAGCTCCAAGTCAGCAGACAATCAAACCATGTGAGTACTTTGTCACCAAAAGATAATAAAGATAAGATGATCCCTAATAAAAAACGAAGATATTAGAAGATGGAGCAACAAATACCAATAAGAAGGCCATCCTTCAAGTACAAAAATTTCTTCCATGGTTATTGTTTTTACTACTCTAATTTTGGTCATAAGATTGCAAATTGTCAAATTAAGTTTAGAGACATGAAACTGATGAGATCAAGAAATAAACAATCTTTGCAACATAGAACTAAACAACCAATGAGTAGACAAAGTTGCACCAATAACTTTGACCTATTGAAAAATGATCTCGAATGTTATAACTATCATAACTTCGGCCACAAAGTTGTAAACTACCATCTGGAGAATGACAAAACAGATAAAAAGATAAAACCCTTAGCTAAAAATGCCAGCACATGGAAAAAGAAAGATAGTGAAAAATGTGGTCTAGTACTTTCAGCTCAAAAACAAAAGGACCCCTGCTATATAGATAGTGGATGTTCCAAACACATGAATGGAGACAAGGATAAGTTTTTTTCTATAAGTAAAGGAAAAACAGGAAATGTGACCTTTGGAAATGATCAACCAAGTAAAATCAAGGGTAAAGGGATGGTGAGTTTAAGTAATGGCAAAGGAAAATCCCAAGATGTCCTGCTTGTAGATGGGTTGAAACATAATTTTCTTAGTGTAAGTCAAATGTGTGACAAAGGATGTGAAGTGGTGTTCACTTCCAAATATTGTAAGATAAAGTCTGTAAACTCAGGACAAGTGGTGGCTAAAGGCATAAGGAAAAATAACAATGTATATGTGTTGAAAGAAGATATAGAAGAGTGTCATCTAAGAAAACATGATGAGAGCTGGTTATGGCATAGGAGACTTGGACATCTAAACTTTGACCACTTAATCAAGCTCAAAAATCTTGAGGCAGTAAAAGATCTTCCAAGAATATCAAAGACACAAGATTTTTTGTGTAAACCCTGCCAAGTAGGAAAGCTAACCAGGACACAGTTTAAATCCAAGAACTCTACATCAATAGAGAAACCACTCCAATTAGTTCAAATGGATTTATGTGGACCATCAAGATAGGAAGGCACAGGGATGGAAAACTACTTCATGTTCATCATTGATGATTACTCCAGACTCACTTGGGTTGCTTTTCTCAAAGAAAAAGATGAAGCATTTGAGAAATTTAAAATATTTAAGGATTTAACTGAGAATGAAATAGGCAACAGATTAAAGGTTGTAAGATCAGACAGAGGAGGAGAATTTATGTCAAGTGATTTCAAGGAATTTTGTGATAAACATGGGATCAAAAGAGAATACACAATCCCAGGAACTCCACAAAAAAATGGAATTAATAATGCTTCACAGTTAAATGGCAGACATAATGCATGATGTTGGAATGGTAGGAAGGTATCAGTCTGCACCTAAACAGAGTCATTTGATAGCCATCAAAAGAATATTCAAATGTTTGAAAGGAACAATGAACTATGGCCTATGGTATCCTAGGAATCAAAATTTTCAATTATCAGTCTATTCATATGTTGATTGGGCTAATTGCATGGATGAAATGAAAAGCACGAGTGGAGGTGCATTCTTCTTAGGAGTTTCTCTTGTAGCATGGTTGAGCAAGAAGCAAGGTTCCATTTCCTTATCAACTACAAAAGCTGAGTAAATTGCAGTTGCCACTTGTTTTACCCAAGTATTATGGATGATTCAAACACTTGCAGACTTGGAGGTAAATTATACTGCACCGATCCCAATTCATTGTGATAATACTAGTGCAATCAATGTGTCAAAGAATCATGTATTTCACTCCAAGACCAAGCATATACCCATCAAGTATCACTTCTTGAGGGAATAGGTGACCAAAACTGTTGTTTCTTTGCATTATATTCCATCCAAAGATCATATTTTTGATATCTTCACTAAACCACTTGCAAAAGCTCAGTTTGAGTATCTACGCCAAAAGTTGGGCATGACCCCATTATCAACCTAAGAGAGTTCATCCTGCCAGGGGGAGTATGTGTTGGTTGAATATATGATACCTCCGCAAAGTACTGCAACAACTTAGGGGGAGCATGTTTTCTTTGACATTGATGTCAAAGGTGGAGAAAAGGAGTGGTATGGATGCTACAGTTGTAGGTCCAAGAAGCAACCTTTTAGGGTTGCCATCAATGCAAAAGGGGGAGATTGTTGGCATGTTTTACAAGAAAGCATGTGCTTTTCATTGATGTAAAGAACAACAACGTCAATTTTTTATAGGAAAAGCATAAGCTAAGGAGGAGAAGCGAACAGTATGCAGAAACAAGAAAGAACATAAGAGATAGAAGTTTCCATAATTGCAGACGAGGTCCAAGAAATGGACTCGCAGGAGGAGCAAAGGTTGAGACCCGTGAACACTTAGAAAATATTCTAAGTTGGAGAGATCAGAAGCTCAGGAGGAAGAGCGATAGTGGTCATTGGATCACCGATCCAAAAGACCAGCAACTATTAGATCCAGTGGATTTGCGAGGAGGTTACCATTCGGGGAATCTCACTTCGGAAGAATTGGCAACTTGAAATTTGAATTACCCAAAGCCCTAAATATGAAATGAATGTGGACCATCGGATCTGGAGAAAATGTGATGATTGTAGGATTGAATTAGTGGAAGGACAAGATAAGAGAGGGCTAAGATCTGAGATCATGATCACTCAAATATCCATCGACCATCGGGTCGAATTAATTGAAGGGTAAGTTAAACAGGGCTAAAGAGTTGAGAATTTGATTATCTGAATACCCGTTAGCCGTCGGATCAAACGTGAATTTTCGTCAGTCATTGGATCATTCTAAGTGGAAGGATAGGATAAGATAGAAGAGCTGCATCGCAGACAGATTGGGTCATTGATCTAAGATCCTGATCCAACGAACGTCATTATTTTCGGGTATAAATATGTGAGGAGGTTACTCCCCAGAAAAATATCACTTCAATAATTCAGTTTGAGATTTGAAATTCCCGAAGTTCGGAGACCTGGAGAGCCGAAATGAATCCTCGACCGTTGGATCATCCAAAGTAAATCTCAGTCATCATATCGTCCGAAGAAGATCTCAAGTGTCATATCGTCCAAAGTGAATTTGGGCCATCTGATCTAGAGCGTCAGTTTGAGATTTGAAATCTCCGAAGTCCGGAGACCCGGAGAACCGAAATACGTTCTCGACCATCGGATCATTCGAACAAGATCGCAACTTTCATATCATTCTAAAGTGGAAGGATAGGATAAGTTGGGTAAAGGGCACACTAATATCAGCAGCCGAGAATTGGGAACTCAAATATACAGTCGACAGGGCATATCAGA
>ML803523.1:107600-138149 GCA_009831015.1 Picea engelmannii
AATATAGGTTTCAGATGGACTTCTCTTGAACATATGAACGACACGACCAATGATTTGGCAGCATTGACTCAAAGACGACACAGGGAATGACCTTGTAGAAAATTGAATGAGAGACAAATGGATTTCCCAAACCGGCTTCAAATGATGAATAGGGGGTTTCATGTTCAAGAGTGACACTTATTGCCAATTAATACGAAGATGAAAACATATCCCTTTCCCAAATTTTCCCCTACCATTTCTGGCGAGTACCTCTTTATTTTTATGCAAACTTGAGGAGGATAACATATGCTTGTTGATGTAAGCTCATCCTTCGGATGAGTCCCTCGGAGTATGTTTAACGAACCCTAATAAGGAGTGGCTCGGTCCCATTACGGGTCTGTCAATGTTTGTTTAACGAGTCCAGAGATAGAAAACTCAAAGGTTTTTCATGATTCTAGAGTTTGGAAAAACACTTAAAAGAGAACTCTCTCAGTTCCTTTTTCGTAAAATAGTCTGGACGAGACCGAAAATGAGATAAATTATCGCTCACCAGACGCTTACTTCAAATACTTTATCGAGCGTGAAAATCAAGGTCCCTCGGCTATCTTTTCATGTTTAGAGAGTCTGAAAGAGATTAAAGAGGACTCCAGCGGGTTCCTTTTTCGTATAACCTTTACGAGTCCGAAAAAGTGATAAAAGTATACTCGGTTACATACTCATTGATTTACGAGAACGAGAAAGAACAAAGACTAAGCTCGGTAATTTATTCTCATGTATTTACGAGCATGAGAAAGAACAAAGACTAAGCTCGGGATTGTTTTCATTTTTACGCAAGCTTTAAAACAAAACAAAACTATGCTTGGGATAGATTTTAATTTTTACACAAGCTTAAAAACTAAACTAAACTATGCTTGGACCTAGTTTCATTTTTACACAAGCTTGAACCAAAGGAAACTATGCTTGCAACTTCCCAATGCATGGTTGGTACTTAGCCCCCAGCTTAAGAAACTAGCGGCTCAACTTCAGCATGAAGTCCAGAGGCTGAGGCAAATGCCACCCAAGCTTCATTTCATCCATCTACAAAGGAGAATGAAATGAAGCTTCAAATACTAGACGAAGGACTTGACTCAAATAGAGAGGGGGAAAACTATTTCATTTTTTAACGAGCTTGACATAGAAACATGAACTATGCTCGTAACCTCTATTTCATTTTTTAATGAGGTTGCCATAGAGATGAAAAACTATCCTCAAAATTGGGTTCATTTTTTAATGAGCTTGAAATTAGAAAACTATGCTCAAGTCTGGTTTCATTTTTTTTAATGAGCTTGAAATTAGAAAATTGTGCTCAAAGACCTTTGTTTCATTTTTTAACGAGGTTGCCTCAGAGATGCAAAAATGATCCTCAAAATCTCTATTTCATTTTTTAACGAGGTTTCCGCAGAGATGCAAAAACTATCCTCGGAACTCTCTTCTTGATCATGGGTTCCAAGAGGACAATGCTCCGGAAGGACACCATGTCAAGGGACAAAACTCGGTCATGGCTTCCAAGAGGTCTTCACTTGACGGAAGAAACACACTCTGGAAAGACACCATGTCGAGGGTCGTGGCAGGAGTAAAGAGATCAGGCTCTAATAACCCTATCGAAGAGATCACCATGTCAACTACTGTATCTAAGTCATCAGAAGTTGAATCCATGGGCGACAACGCCACATAATTGACCTGTGGTGGGGGTGATACCGTCTGCATATAAGAACCATTCAGGGAGGCAATCCAGGTGGGGTCAATGAATGAAAGTTGATCAACAGTCACAACCCGTCCATCGTGAGGGAACGATATCACACGAAAAAGAGTAGACACAATAGCTTTCATGGCATAGACATAATCTCGCCCAAGGAGTAAAAAAAAATCCAAGGGTTTTTGGACTACCATGACATCGATAAAGACAGTTTTCCCTCCTAGAGTTACAGGAAACTAAGGAAGGGTCCCTAAAGGTTGACTAGTTCTTCTGTTAAAAGCTAACAGATTCTGTGTAACCGGTGCAAGTGGAGGATAACCCAAAGATTTCAAAGCAATAGAGGAAAAAATACTAACAGATGAACCTTCATCTATCAACGTTTGGGGAACGTCCCGACCACAAACCTGTACTGTAATTTGGAAAGGACTGTAAGAGGGAAGATGAGGTCCAGTTAGCACACCCCAATCAAAAGGGATGGCCTCATTACTTGGAGGGAGTTTCACAGGAGAAGGAGGAATATCCCCTGACACGGCAGAGTCTGTATCAACGAGAAAAACATGGGCAGTATCGGGTTTACTCTCTAGCGGGAGAGTAGGATCGACCGATGGAGAGATCAGATCGACCACTTGGGTTTCATTCTCCAGGGGGAGAATGGGGTCGACAAGTGGAAACGGATCGACCGCTTGGGTTTCACTCTCTGAGGGGAGAGTGGGATTGATTGAGGATGGTATCAGATCAACCACTTTGTCAACTGGTTCAACTAAGGACGTAATCAGATTGACGACTTGATCAACTGGATTGATCGGTGAAGGGACCAGAGTGATCATTCCATCAACTACAGGTGGGTTGAGAGAAATCTTGCGATAAGCGGCTGGAAGTTGAGGCTGTGAAACAGTCATGTCTTCCAGTAATTTTGAGGCTTCGTCCATACGAGGGAAAAGGTGAGTGAGATGACTCCCTTTGCATAACATGCACGAGAACTTGACTCTACTTTTCTTCTTCCCAATAGTATCGTGACTAGTTGACGGGAGGTCATCAGTATGTTGTTCAGAGGTTGATGACATGGGTTGGTCAGGGTGTGTAGACCATACTTCTATAACCTTGGATAGACCAGGGCAATCCTTAAGAAGATGGCTACCCTTACAAAGCCTGCAAGGGTGCTTGGGCTTACGGGTTGTTTGGGTGATCTTGACATCATCAACACTCCCAGCACGAGTAACAGTAACTAGTTGTTTTCCAATATGTTTGACAGTGGTTGGAGGTTTTGACCCTTGTTTATCTTTCTTCTTCTTAATCTTCCTTTTCTTCTTCTTCTTATTCACCGGGTTACTAGCTTCAGAACTTTCACCTGACGAAGAAGATGAAATGGAAGGCGACATTGTAAGTGAAGAAGGCGAAGAATACCTCACTGGTAAAGAAGGCGAAGGATCAACATGAGGTTGATGCTCTTGGGGGGAAGTGCTTGTGACTGAAGCACTAACTGCATTCGGGATTACCTGCGTGGAAAACAACCATACCGGTAATCCAATTGTGAGACCTGGAAGGCTCAAAGTAGTGATGTGAGGAGGACCAATGTTTCCATAAGAAGGAAAAACAAAAGGTTCCCCTAAAGCAGAGGTTCCTTCATTGGTCATTTCGGGAACTGACGCCATTAAAAAAAAATCCAATCTAGAGTCCTCTAAGGAAAACAAACAGCATACGCTAAAAATCTAGTAAGCAAGCAAGCAAACAAAACCTTCTCACAATGAATGCACTAGTTGGTGATGAAATCCAATGTCGCGGGAACAATGTAAAAAAGGGCTGAGATAGAGCAGGTGGAAAAGTTACGTTGATGACCTTCTTAACGGACTTACACCCTGGTGCAAGCTCCCACACATAATCGTGGGTATACCCTCCAGGGAGCCCGAGTGATTTTGGCCAACGTCGATTCCAGGTACCGTGAAGACTTGCCCCTCCACAGTCACCTCGGGTAAAGAACCTAGAAATATAGGCTACTAAGGTTACCACCAACAACAATAAAGCCTGGGGGGACAGTCGACAGTCCGATCCACACACAAGGGCAGGGTATCTAGCCCAAAATCAACTCAAAAAGGCTTCCACTCATCATTGTGGGTATACCTCCGAGTGATCCCCGTAATACGTGCGATCTCTACACCAAGACCAACAAAGCAGGGTGAGTAACTCTGCTAGTCTCAATGCGACCTTGTGATTGACCCTTGTGTTAGAAGAGCTTCCCAGGACAAAATGTAATAAGTGGATTTAACCGCTCCCTAACTCAAGATTCTATGTTTGTTTGCAACTTTGGAAAGTTATCTTTCACACCTATTCCAAAGCCCTACAACTAATCTAATGTAGGTTTGCTACCAGAAAAGATAAAAATGTCTAATCAATTTTTATAAACTCTTTATTTTATGGCTATTGTTACTCAAAAGGAAGATGGTGTGGACAATATGGTGTTTTGACCGACTAAAAAATTATGCAAAGATGTGAAGATGCAATCTTTTCATTTCGATGAAAGCTATGCTACGAGAAGGAGAAAACATTTATCATTCCCATATGCACAATGTCCCAAAATATATTAAACTCATCAATATCAAGATTCTCAAGAAATGCGAAAAAGGTATTGTACACCAATGCACAATTCATGGCCCCCCCAATGGAATTTTTTTTATAATTTAAGATCAAAAAATGCCAAGAATCATGCAATTTCGCTACTTCAAATGCAATGATGCCCCCAATCTAATATAAAGCAAGAAATTAAATCTTTTTGTTTCAAAAATTTCACTAAAAGCAATAATGAACTTTGTTAAAACAAAGAAACCCAAACTAGTCTTTTCAATTGCATAAGAAAAGTGATCTTTCAAACAATAAACAAATGATAAAAGACCAAGAAAACTCAACTTTCAACCGATCAATGGTTCTTAACTAATCAAACAGACTCAGATTCCGAAATCAGAGAGTATGGTTTTGCCAAGAAAAGTCAAGAAACAAAAGTCAAGACAAAAGTGACAAGAAGAGCCTTTGAAATCCTAAGACTGTTCATGCATGGAAATGAAGACAAGAAAGACACCAATCAATGGTCCAAGAAACTCTGGTAAGGCACCTAGACTGATCTGGGCAGTTGAAGATGCCAAAACTCAAATCAAAAAGTTTGAAAAAATGAGTTCGCAGGATGGTAGTATTACACAGTGCGAGAAGTAGTGATTCTCGCAGGTGGCCCTTGAGCAAAGTGTGAGAACCTTGCACTGCAACCTAAAGGAAGAGTGCGAACCTTGTGGATTCTCATAGGCTACAGTAAAGTGCAGTGCGAGAACCTCTGAAACTAGTCAATTTTTTGGAAAATGAAGCAAAAATTGAAAAGGCCTCTGGACCCAGAGGGTCTATTAGGATATCCTGAAGACTCAGAGATTGATAGGAAAGGAGAAAAGTGAAACAAGAGAAAATGGCCACAGAAAAATACCAAAATCCACAAAGAAAATGGGATTGTTCCCCAGTGGAGTCGCCAATTTTTTTATTGGATAAATCCGTAAGTGCGGACACAAACCGATCTCCCTAGATCCACCTGGATCTAGAACAAAGCAAGACAAAACATGACTCTTTCCCTAGATTTTAACCATTGAATTAAATAGGAGGCAAGAACAAATGACGTACCTTATGATTGCTTCCTATGGTATTTGTTGCTCCTGCTTCGCTCCAGTGCTCTCGTGCAACCAAGACCAAGACAACACAAACCAACCAAAGTGAAGAAAGAACAATCTATTCAACAGTCAATCTATGTATATGATCAAGGAATTATACAATAAAGTGGAATTAGTTTTATGGGAAAGGGACATATTACTATATCATATTAATGGAAAGTAAAGATTACAACCTGAGCCTTGATGTCACAAACTTCCTTTCGATGGCCCTTGGCTCCGACACACACACTTTCTCACTTGCATGAAGAAGATCAACTCCTTCGGATGAACTTGTTGGAGTCTCCAAACTGTTGTAGCATCAGTCCTTCACACAATTCTTTCACCAATTCTCCAATGAATCTTTCTTAACCTTTTCCATGAGAATTCACTCAATATATAGGAGAGAATGAATTAGTTACTTGGATAAGAATGATCCCAAAATATCAGGGAATCCAGTACTAGGATAACCATTCGAATGCCATCTCATCCTTATAGAAGATTCCCTTCTATAAGCATCGAGAATCCATCTTTTTCCTTGCTTTAGAAAGAGTTCGCACCCTAGCAGTTCAACACAGTGCGAACTTCTCGCACCCTGGCTTAAGGCAGCTTGCGAGAATCAGGCATTCTCGCAGGAAAATATACTAGCAGCCTACGAACAGTCTTCAAAAATGAGTTTTCTGGAAGAGATGAAAACAACTTTTTCTCAGGAGAAAGTTCTTATGAAGAGCCTGAGTACACCATCATCAATACATCATCCCGACGTCCAAAATCATGGGTAACAGTCATTCTTGATCATGGATCTGCTTGGAGTGTCTTCATGACCGTTGGATCACATTTTAGTGGAAGGACAGGATAAGATGAAAGGGATGAGAGTTCATTTATCTGAAATCCCATCAGTCGTCGGATTAAAATTAAGTGGAAGGACAAGATAAGAAGAAAGGTTGAGTTCTCGAATATGCAAAATCATGTCATTCGTCGGATCATTTTCGAGTGGAAGGATAGGATAAGCTAGAAGAGATGCATCACAGATAGATCGAGCCATCGATCTAAAACCATGATCAACGAACAAATACATGATAACCGTTGATCTGGACAAATACATGATAACTGTCAGATGAGGATGATTGTCAACTTCGACGCTGACCACTTCGGTGAAATGAAGTTGAGAACATGTAAAATCACCCGAAGGCTGAAGTTTCGAAGCCATGTAAAATCACTCGAAGGCTGAAGTTTCGAAGCCACAAGGTTAAGACACATAGGACTCATACTAAGAGCCTACATCATCAATAGTCAGTCGACCACGTTAGCAAGGACATATGGCAGACCACGTCAGCAAAGGGCATATGGGAGACCCGAAGGATATCTCGATCGTCGATCTGATGTCGGGTGTATTCTCAACCTTCAATCTACTATAGTGGAAGGATAGTGTAAGCTGAAATGTTAACCGACAACAAGTTTTCTCCACCGTATTATGGCTTACCATAGCAGGTGATCACTCTAGAGGAAAGAAGGTGTTGAGATTCGAAATCTCCAAAAACCCAGAGTAAATGGTGGCCATCCAACCCAACGCTTGATTAATTCATGGTCGTTAGATTAATCCTTGTAAAGAATCAAATATGATGATTGATACGTTTCCGCGAAATAGATGTAAATTGTCTTATCTGTTTGGGAGATCTGATTCGGAAGTTTTGAAAGGTTCAAATCCAGAAGTTCCGAAGGGAGAAGTTGCGTCTATCGTCCATCCCATCAGAAGATTGGATCGTAACCATTGATGTGATAACCACTCAAGCACTTATGGCATAGCATCTTATCACTGTTGTTGGTCATATGATATAGGGGATCTAAATGACAACATAATACGTCGATGTAATTGCTAAGCCCATGGTTTTGTAACGCTCGATCACATGTAATGGTTTGAAGGAAGTGCCTCCGTAGAATTTGGTCTCTATGAAAATAACAGAGATTTAGGATTGATTCTAAAGGATGAAATTGTTCCATATCTGTGATCAATTTCTGAAAATCCTTCACGATAAAAAATTTAAAACAATGATTATGGTTAAGTTAAATTAAGAGGTGTGATGCTCCAAATAAAGGACACTATGTATAACACTTACGTCATTTTGTAGAATATATAAATAATAAAGAGAGGTGAGAAGAAAGGGTCTCTGCAGTCTAGATCAGAAGATCAAAAGTTGAAGCTGATTCCAGAAAGAAAAGTTGAAGATACTTATGTATTAAGGGTGGTTGGGTGGTGCAAGGGAACATTGGTGCCTGCAGAGGAAGTTGGTGCTTCCTTGTCAGTTGTAGCTAACTAAACAGGGGGTCGTAGTCTCCTACCAGTTGGTGTTGGTAAACTAGGGTGTGGGTGCATCCTGATCAGTTGGTGTTGATAAAAAAGGAAGAACGTATTCCTTCTATGTAACATGTAAAACAAATTTTGCAGTTAATAGAAAAGATTTTGTGGTTTTCCCAATTGGGTTCCACAATAAAATACTGTGTTAAAATTATGTTTTCATTAATAAATGAAAATTTGATATAATTGTTGTGTCACTAATTCACCCCCCCCCCCCTCTTAGTGACAGGATCTAATCCTTCAATTGGTATCAGAGCGGGTTCCTTCAGCACAGTTTAACAAACTTGAAGGTGGATCCTGAAGATGGATCAACAAGAAGGAATGTCTAACAACAAAGCACCATTGTTCAATGGAGGAGGCTATTCTCTGTGGAAAATAAGAATTAAAAAATTCATGTTGGCTCTTGGTTTTGATATCTGGAAATCTGTTGTAGATGGTTACACTGCACCAACTACTCCACCCAAAGACGTTGCAGGAAATAAAATATGTAATGACAACTCAAGAGAGGTTAATGGAATTCTAGCAGAGTTGACTAATTATATATATTTGAAGGTTATGCATTGAAAATCAGCCAAAGAAATATGGGACAAGTTGGAGTTTGTATATGAAGGAGATGACAAAGTCAAGGAAGCCAAACTACAGACCTATAGAGCTCAGTTTGAAAATCTGAAAATGAAAGAAGAATAAAATATTGTTGAGTACTTTCAGAAGGTAGATGAAGTGGTTAACTCAATTAGAGCGGCAGGAGAAGAGATTACAGATAAACCCATTGTGAAAAAAATACTAAGGTCATTACCTATGAGATATGATGCAAATATTTCTTCAATTGAAGATATATTTGATCTAGACATGCTCACAGTTGATCAGCTCCATGGAATTTTTATAGCATATGAAATGAGAACAGGGAATGATAAATCAACAAAAGATGAAATAGTTTTCAAAGCATCTAAAACAAAGATAAATCAGAAGAAAAAACTTCAATCCTACCATCATGAAGAATTTGATGTGGAAGAAGTCAATTTCATTAGAAAACTTCAGAAAGGATCAGGGAAGTACAAAGGCAAGCTTCCTTTCAAATGTTTTAACTGTGGCAAAGTTGGTCATTTTGGATCCAAGTGTCCCTATCCCAAGGAGGACCCTGAAGATGAAGAAAAAAAACCCAGACAATACAAGAAGAAGGAAAAACCCAACTACAAGAAAAAAATTTACAAAGGGAAAAATAATTTTTACTCAAAAGAAGAAAACAACAGCTCGTCAGAATCTAGTGACAACGATGAATCTGATGATGATGAAGTCCTTTTCTTAGGTATTAAAGAATCTAATGAGATAGAAAAAATTAAACATGATAAGGAGTTAGAAGATCAAGCAGAAGTTAATATGGAGGAATAACTTCTCAGTGCCTTAGATGAATTAAGAAAATACAAAACCAGATATAGACAACTGAAACGTTTTGTAGTTGAACAAAAGGAAAAACATGAAAAAGACAAAAAGGAGATGGAAAAGATCATGAGAAATCTATAAAAACAAATCTTAGAAGCAAATAAGATCGAAGAAAATTCTCTAAGGAAAAACAAATAACTTGTGAAAGAATGGAAGCATAAATAGTTCACCTAAAAAAGGAACTGGATGCAAAAATCATTCAAACAAAATCTGAAAAATAGCTCTAAAATATTAGATAATATTATTACCACGCAAAGGGATTCAGGTAATAAAAATGGAATAGGTTACTCTCAAAAGGAAATCCAAGTTAACTCAAAATCTTATGCAGATGCTCTCCTCAATACATTCAAGAAGAAAAATGAAGAGAAGATAAGTAATGATCAGAACTCCAGAGGATTACTTCCACCCATCATGAAGGAAGACAAGACAATACCAAAGAAGTTTTATCAAAACAGGTATCCTCGTATTTTCCTTGGTTATTTCTTTGGATGCTCTAATTTCATACACAAATCTATAAATTGTAGAGCATATAGAAAGAAAAATCTGAAGGTTAAGAACTATATTCTTAAGGATAACCAAGCAGTAAATCAAGTTAAAAAAAGAAACAATAACGCCTTTGCACCTCTACAAGAAGGGAACTTAAAATTATTCAGATGTCATAACCATGGACATAAGGCCATTAATTGCAGATTAATGGAAGTCTCAGAACAACCAAAGTTCAATAGAGAGCAAAATAAACTTTGGGGGGGGGAAATATCAAAAAAGGAATGTCTTATTGCCCTAAAATCTCAAGATAAAAATGATCTCTGGTATGTTGACAGTGGGTGCTCAAAACATATGACAGGTAACAAGGACAAGTTTTTAGACTTAAAGAAACTTGCCAAAGATCATAAAACCCTCAAATGCTATGTGTAGACACTGTCAACTAGGGAAGCAAACTAGAATAAGGTTCAAGGCAAAAGAATAAACAACCTCAAAACCTTTAGAGCTTGTTCACATTGACCTATGTGAAACTATGAGGACCAAGAGTTTGCAAGGAGAGTCTACTTTATATTTTTCATTGATGATTTTACTAGAATGGGTTGGATATGTTTTCTCAAAGAAAACTCAGAAGCACTTAACAAATTCAAAGCCTTTAAAACCCTTGTTGAAAATAAAAGGAGACAAAAATCAAATGTCTTAGATCAGACAATGGTGATGAGTTAACCTCAAAAAATTTTGATCTCTTCTGTGAAACCCATGGAATAAAAAGACAATTCTCTGCTGCCAGAACACCTCAGCAAAATGGGATTGTTGAGAGAAAGAATAGAACAGTTTAGGAGGTTGCAAGGACTATGCTCAATGAAGAAAAAATGTCAGATGGATATTGGAGGGAAGTTGTAAGCACATCAGTATACATATTGAACAGAGGTCAGCTCAGGGTTAATAGTGATAAGACCCCTTATGAACTATGGTTTGGAAGAGCTCCATCAACAAAATACTTCAAGGTCTTTGGAAGTAAATGCTACATCAAAAGACTAGATGAGAGTCTTGGAAAATTTGATGCAAGATCTGATGAAGGTATTTTTCTTGGATATGCTTCAAACAAGAAAGAATACAGATGCTACAATATTAGATCACATAAGATTGTTGAGAGTGCATATGTCAAGGTGGATGACATAAAAACGATAAGGATCAAAAATCAAGAGACCATACCTGAAAGTGAAGATGAAGATGATGATGAGACAATTGGTACACAAGTAGAAGAAGTAGAAGAGAATGAAAAAGAAAGGGAAGAGGATGATATGGATACTAGTGAAAGAAAATAATATAGTCAAGATGGAGATATAAGATAAGAATTCCCAAGAAGAGATAAAAAGACACCCTCAAGAATTACTCAAAAAAATCATCCTGAAGAATTGATTATTGGAGATATGAATGATGGAGTGCACACAAGAAGACAATTATTGTATCAAACAGAAATAGCATTGTTGTCACATGTTGAGCCTAGCTCAATTAAAGAGGCATGTAAAGATGAGAATTGGATCAAAGATATGAATGAAGAATTGGATCAAATTGAAAAAGATCAAACTTGGGAACTAGTTCCAAGACCAAAAAATAAAAATGTCATTGGAACTAAATGGGTATATAAAAATAAAATGAATGAAGATGGGAAAGTAATCAGGAACAAAGCTAGATTAGTATGTAAAGGGCATGCTCAGGTTGAAGGAGTAGACTATGAAGAAAAAATTTCACCTGTGGCCAAATTAGAGGCAATTAGGATGTTTTTATCTTTCTCCAGCTACAGAAAAGTTAAAGTGTACCAAATGGATGTCAAATCATCATTTCTCAATGGAAATTTGGAAGAGGAAGTCTATATTGAGCAAATAGATGGGTTCCAATTAACCAACAAAGGGGACTATGTCTGTAAATTAAAGAAATCACTCTATGGACTAAAACAAGCACCCAGAGCATGGTATGCAAGGATAGATTCTTACTTACAAAAACAGGGCTTAAAAAGGGGATCAACAGATAGAAATATTTACTGTAAAGTTGACGGTAATAACATGATTATTGTGGAAGTATATGTTGATGATATTATATTTGGCAGTGATGATGAAAACTTGAGTAAGGAATTTGCTAAGATGATGCAACAAGAATTTGAAATGTCTTTGCTTGGTGAACTGAATTTATTTCTTGGATTACAAATAATACAGTCCAAAAGAGGAGTCTTTATCCATCAGTCTAAGTATGTTAAAGATATGCTCAAGAGATTCCAATTAGAGGATTGCAAACCTGTTAGTACACCTATGACAGTTGGATGCAAACTAAGCAAGGATGATGAGTCCAAAGTTGTAGATCCAAAACACTACAGATCAATGATTGGCAGTTTACTCTATGTAACAGCTTCTAGACCTGATGTCAAGCAAGATGTTGGGACGGTGGCTAGATTCCAAGAAGCACCAAAGGAAAGCCATATTCAAGCTATAAAAAGAATCTTTAGGTATTTGAAAGGAACCATACATCTTGGTTTGGGGTACCCTAGCAAGGATTCATTCACTTTAAAAGCTTATTCAGATGTTGATTGGGCAGGAAGTGTAGATGACAGAAAAATTACAAGTGGAGGAGCATTATTTTTGGGAGAATCATTGGTAGCTTGGATAAGCAAGAAACAATCCTCAATTTCTCTGTCTAGCACTGAAGCTGGGTATATTGCAGAAGCAAAATGTTGCACACAAGTGGAATGGATGAAACAAACCCTAAAGGACATCAAAATAGTATTTGAATAACCTACTATTATCCACTTTGATAATAAAATCGTTATAAGTATTTCTAAGAACCCTGTCCATCACTCAAAATCGAAACACATTCCCATAAAGTACCACTATCTAAGAGATCACGCTGAAAATAAGAACATTAAATTGGAATATGTTCCAACATAAGAAAAGGTGGCAGATATTTTCACAAAACCCTTAAGAAGAGATGCATTTGAATATCTCAGGCAAAAATTGGGAGTACTCTTTCTTCCAACCTAAATCTCTCAAGAAATTAATGCATCAGTTGGCACTTATTTAGGGGGATATAGCAATCAACGTCAGAAGGAGTCATTCAGTTTTGATGGGAAAAGTGTGATTGCGGGAGGAGTTACCAATGGTCAAGACTCTGATCAGAAGTATTTAGACAGACATATCATAAGAGAAGAAACCCTTTTCCATTGATGTCCAAGGGGGGAGAGTAACTTCAGAGGAGAGATGCAACATCACAGGGGGAGTTTGTGTATGAAGTTAGTGTGTTGCCCTCAATGAAAAAGGGGAATATTGTTGGACATATTGTCATTCATGTGTTGTCATTAATGTCAATAGTCATAATAAGCAGAGAAGCAAGGTTAATCTCAGGAAGAAAAGTATACTAAGAATCGACAGAAGAACATCACCTTAAGACTGAAGAAATTCATGACTATTGTTGATCATGATAGGATCAACAATGTTCCTATGATAAAAGCTCAGGAGGGTTAGCAAACACATGAAGATCAAAGCTCAGAAGAGATGGTGTAATGAATTTCAGAAGAAACGTTGGATGAAAAGTCAAACAGTATATAATGACTGATGTCAAACAGAGATTAAAGCTCATGAAAGTTAATGAATGAAGATCAAAATCTCAGAAGAGATGGCGTGATAAAACTCAGATCAAATTGTGACCTTCGGATGCGCAATCGCCTGATCAACGACATGGGTGAATTGCATATATAAAAAGAAGAATTAAATATCACGCTTGTTCCAATCCCGCAATTATTCAAGACCGTCTGATATTATACCTTCAAAGATCAACGATTGTGGACGACTCACCAACAACGCACAACTTCCAATTGCGGAGTTTGGGTGACGAGTTAAATCACTCGCAAGTTATAGCTCCACAATCATTCTTGATCGTGGATCTACTTGGAGTGTCTTCATGATCGTTGGATCACATTTTAGTGGAAGGAAAGGAGAATATGAAAGGGATGAGAATTCATTTATCCAAAATCCTATCAGTCGTTGGATTAAAAGTAAGTGGAAGGACAAGATAAGCAGAAAGGTTGAGCTATCGAATATGTGAAATCATGTCATTCGTCGGATCATTTTCGAGTGGAAGAATAGTATAAGATAGAAGAGATGCATCGCAGATAGATTGAGTCGTCGATCTAAAACCATGATCAATGAACAACATTCAGTTCAGGTTAAAAGTTGTGAGGAAGTTACACTTCGGGGAATCTCACTTCGGGGAATCTCACTTAGGAAGAATTGGGAACTAGAGAAGTCGAATTACCCAAAGTCTCGAAGACCGAAATGAATAAGGACCGTTAGATCTGGAAAAATACATGATAACCGTCGGATCTGGATGATGGTTAACTTTGGTGTTGACCACTTCAGCAAAATGAAATTGAGAACATGTAAAATCCCCCGAAGGCCGAAGTTTTGAAGCCACTAGGTTAAGACACATAGCACTCATATTGAGAGCCTACATCATCAATAGTCAATCGACGATGTCGGCAAGGACATATGGCAGACCACGTCAGCAGATGGCATATGGGAGACCTGAAGGAGATCTCGATCGTCAATCTGATGTCGGGTGTATTCTTGACCGTCGATCTACTTCAGTGGAAGGATAGTGTAAGCTGAAATGTTAACCAACAGCAAGCGATGTCCACCATATTATGACTTACCACAACAGATGATCACTCCAGAGGAAAGAAGGTGTTGAGATTCGAAATATCCGAAGTCCGAAGACCCGAAGTAAATGGTGGCCATCCAACTCAATTTTTTATTAAGTCTTGGCCCTTAGATTAAGCCTTGTAAAGAATCAAATCTAACGATTGATACGTTTCTGCGAAATAGATGTAAATCGTCTAATCTGTTCAGGAGGTCTGATTCAGAAGTTTTTAAAGGTTTAAAATCTAGAATTTCCGAAGTGCGAAGTTTCGTCAGTCGTCCATATCATCAAAAGATTGGATCGTAACCATTGATGTGATAAGTGCTCAAGAACTTATGGCCTAGCGTTTGGTCACCATCATTGGTCATATGATATAGAGGATCTAAATGACAACATAATACGTCGTTATAATTTCTAAGCTCGTGGTTTTGTAACGCTCGGTCACATGTAATGGTTTGAAGGAAGCGCCTCCATAGAATTTGGTCTTTGTGAAAATAACAGAGATTCAGGATCGAGTCTAAAGGATGAAATTGATCCATATCTGTGATCAAATTCTGAAAATCCTTCCCGATAAAAATGTTAAAACAATGATTATGGTTAAGTGAAATGAAGAGGTGTGATGCTCCAAATAAAGGACACTGTGTATAACACTCACGTCGTTTTGTAGAATATATAAACAAGAAAGAGAGGTGAGAAGAAAGAGTCTTTGTAGTACAGATCAGAAGATCAAAAGATGAAGCAGATTCCAGAAAGAAAAGTTGAAGATACTTATGTATTAAGGGTGGTTGGGTGGTGCAAGGGTAGATTGGTGCCTGCAGAGGGATTTGGTGCTTCCTTGTCAATTGTAGCTGACTAAATAGGGGTTCGTATCCTCCTACCAGTTGGTGTTGGTAAAATAGGGTGTGGGCGCATCCTGATCAGTTGGTGATGATCAAAAAGGAAAAACATCTTCCTTCTATGTAACATGTAAAACAAATTTTGCAGTTAATAGAAAAGAGTTTGTGGTTTTCCCAATTGGGTTCCACGATAAAATACTGTGTTAAAATTTTGTTTGCATTAATAAATGAAAATTGATATAATTGTTGTGTCACTGATTCACCCCCCCCTCTCAATGATAGGATATGATGCTTCAATTGGTATCAGAGAAGGTTCCTTCAACATGGTTTAACAAACTTGAAGGTAGATGCTGAAGATGGATGAACAAGAAGGAATGTCCAACAACAAAGCACCATTGTTCAGTGGACGAGGCTATTCTCTGTGGAAAATAAGAATGAAAAACTTCATGTTGGCTCTTAGTTTTGATATCTGGCAAACTGTTGTAGATGGTTACACTGCACCAACTACTCCACCCAAAGACGTTGTAGGAAAGAGAATATGTAATGACAACTCAAGAGAAGTTAATGGAATTATAGTAGGGTTGACTAATTCTATATGTGTGAAGGTTATGCATTGAAAACCAGCCAAAGAAATCTGAGACAAGTTGGAGTTTGTATATGAAGGAGATGACAAAGTCAAGGAATCCAAACTATAGACCTATAGAGCTCAGTTTGAAAATCTGAAAATGAAAGAAGAAGAAAATATTGTTGAGTACTTTCATAGGGTAGATGAAGTGGTTAACTCAATTAGAGTGGCAAGAGAAGATATTACAGATAAACCCATTGTGCAAAAAATACTAAGGTCATTACCTATGAGATATGATGCAAATATTTCTTCAATTGAAGATATATTTGATCTAGACACACTCACAGTTGATCAGCTCCATGGAATTTTTACAGCATATGAAATGAGAACAGGGAATGATAAATAAACAAAAGATGAAACAGTTTTCAAAGCATTTAAAACAAATATAAATTAGAAGCAAAAACTTCAATCCTGCCATCATGAAGAATTTGATGTGGAAGAAGCCAATTTCATTAGAAAACTTCAGAAAGGATCAAGGAAGTATGAAGGCAAGATTCCTTTCAAATTTTTTAACTGTGGCAAAGTTGTTCATCTTGCATCCAAGTGTCCCTATCCCAAGGAGGACCCTAAAAATGAAGAAAACAAAACCAAACAATAGAATAAGAAGGAAAAACCCAACTACAAGAAAAAGTTTTACAAAGGGAAAAAGAATTTTTACTCAAAAGAAGAAACAACGGCTTGTCAGAATCTAGTGACAATGATGAATCTGATGATGATGAAGTCCTTTTCTTAGGTATTGAAGAATCTAATTGTTAGCATTTTTACAGGTAGAGTGTGTTTTTCATTGATGGCAAGAACAATAGCGATGATGGCAAGTTTACAAACAAAGTGTACCTGGAAAGAACAACAGCCAGCAGTGAAGACACAGAAGAACAAGCAACGAAGACATAGAAGAATAAGGTTGACAAGCTGAGAAGGAATAGCACAACACTGCACGCATAGCACAAGTGGGTGCCAGGGTCGAGGTGAATTTTGTTACCAAAGCTCAGGAGTGATAGAGTTCACAGAAACACAGACGAGGTCCAAGTCATCAAGGCTCGTAGAAGGATCAAAGGTCATGGCCTTTGACACTTAGAGATGTGAGAAAGCCAAAGCTCAGGAGGAGGAGCGACAGTGGTCAGTGGATCACCGATCCAGAATACCCAATGTATGTTAGATCAAACTCCAGATAGGAGGAGCATGCAGAGGAGGATATTAGACCTCAGTCATTGGATCGAAGCATGAAGGACCAGTAATGGTTAGATCCAGTGGAGCTGCAAGGAGGATAAGCCCAGGATTCAGTCAACACTTCAAATTTACGAAGGAATACTGGCCATTGGAGCCAGAGGACACGTGTCAAGCGATTGGAATTTCGTTGACTTACTAACTGGAAGAGTCAAAGGTGAGAGTTGGAGGAACTCGTGAAATGTGAATTCACAAAATGATCTGGTTCATTGGATCCAGAGGACACGTGGTGAGAGATCATCATTTCACTGACTCGCAAGAAGGAGAAGTCAAAGGTGACAGTTGTAGGAACTCATGATATGTGAAGTCATGAAATGATCTAGGTCGTTTGATCACCAAGGATCTAGACCATTGATCTGATATGAATTCAGAGTCCACGATATTGATCGCAGCCATCGATCAGTAAGAGAGACTTTGACCGTTTATCTAATATGAATTCAGATCGGAGTTTTGCGTATCGTGAGTTTGGAAGCAACTCACAGCAGGAGGTCGCGATACGCAAAATCGCAAAGCACCCTCATGCTTGACCCCTGATCATAGCTTGTTTTCACATCAGAGGAAGAGAAGTGAAGGATCTAGTGTTTCTAGGCTCCATTTCATAGTTTTGTGTATCGTGAGTTTGGAAGAAACTCACAATAGAAGGTCGCGATATGTGAAATCGCGAAGCACCCTCATGATTGGCCCCTGATCACAGCCAGTGGTCACATCAGTGGGAGAGAAAGGAAGGAGCTAGAAGTGCTAGGATCCATTTCGAAGTTTCGTGAGTCGGGAAAACCAAGGTGACTCACATCTGATCACCCGAAATGAGAAATCGTGAAATGATTATTGGTTAGGTATACAGTCACTACTGATGGTCATGTGAAAGGAAGGGGCTTAGCCAGAAAATCCAGTGCCCACTGTGTAGTTTTTCTCGGGAAGGGAAAAAGCGTGAAAGGGATGAGCGCACTGAGTTTCTCTCAGTAACTGCTAGAGACAGACTGATTGTAACCGCAGAAAATGACTGATTGCATCTACCAAAGAGTTTGAAGAATCTGAGGGTGATCGTCGGAGGAGATGAAGAGTCTCGAGATAACTTCCAGTGGAATGGAGACTCATCATAGAGACGATTGATAGATGGAAAAGCGTCGAAGACTGTAGCTGTCGGAGAAGCCCAAGAATCTCAGGAACGGCCACTAATGATGAACAGTTTCAGCATAACGACCATGGAGGAAGAATAGACTCAATGTAATCGCCAGAAGGGAGGAAGAGTTAGGTGTATTACCTGGAAGAGGAATGGGCATTATAAGTATACGCAGAACATAGAAGAGTAGGTTGCTTATGTTGAGAGTAAAAAATTTACACAGGGAAAAATTATGATGTGGTCAGCAGTCGAAATACATAGAAGAGGCATAGCGCATAGAAGAGAGATGCATATCTGAGAGAGGAAGAGAGGAAGAGGAAGCTGAGGTGAGCATGCAGAGATAGAGCAAAAGAACAGAAAGATTATTAAGATGAGAGGAGGAGGACACTAAAGCAGGAATAGTAGAGCAATGAATCAGAACAGTGATGAGACTGGTAAGCCATTGATGAATATTGTATCACTGTAATAGATTCAAGAAAGCAAAGATTTATAAACCAAGGTGTTTGGGAGGTTCTAGGGAATATGGTTGTCCTCAAAGTTTCAAGTGGGTGCTTGAACATAGGGAGTTGTAGCTTCCATCTGGTTGCAGACAGAAAAACCAGGGTGGTAGGGAGGTGCAAGCGAGAACTATTGTTCCCTATTATACAGGTTGGTGCCTGTGTGACTGGAAGTTGGTGCTTCCATCTAGTTGGTGCTGGAACACTTAGGGATTTGGTGCTTCCTTCTAGTGGGTGCTAGAGAAACCAGGGAGTTGGTGCTTCCTTCTAGTAGGTGCTAGAGAAAACAGAGTTGGTGCTCTCAGCAAGTTGCAGCTTGCAAAACAGAGGTTGTAGCCTCAAGAGGAGTTGGAGCTCACAAGTATGATAATGTAAATAAAATAAAGATTACTTATCATATCAACAAAAAGAGTTTTTTCCCTTTATGGGTTTCCTCAAGAAATATTTGTCTCTGTATATTTCATGTGTGTGATTGATGTTTAATATTCTATTGCTTACTTCTCTGCATCATTGTGATCATCATTGAGTTTTTTGTGAAGAGTTTAAAATGGGCATACTAGTTTAAGCACAGTAACAACTGATTCACCCCCCCCCCTCTCAATTGGCCAACAATTAGTATCAGATCCGGTTACTTTTATCTAAAGGTAGATAAGGAAGATTAAAAATGTATAGGATGTCTGGGTTGTGGTGGAGACTGGTTATGTAAAGCCATTTGTACTAGCTAATAAGGATGACAAGCTAGAATTCAGCTTCAACGCTAAGGCTATGAATGTTATTCTGAGTGGGCTTGCAGAAGCAGAATTTGTAAAGGTTATGCACTTAGAAACTGCCAAAGAAATGTGGGACAAAATCATTAGCAGTTATGAAGGTAATGAGAAGGTAAAGAACTCCAAGCTTCAAACCTACAGAGTACAGTTTGAGAAGCTAAAGATGAAAGAGGATGAAACTTTTGGAAAGTACTTTCTGATATTTTTAGAAATAGTAAATGCAATGAAATCACTTGATGAAAAAATTGAGGAACCCTCTTTAGTTCAGAAGATTTTGAGATCTCTACGAGATAGGTTCAACCCGAAGGTCTCTGCCATAGAAGAACTTAATGATCTAAAATCCTTGGCTTTTGATCAACTTATAGGAACATTGACTGCATATGAAATGAGGATAGTTAAAGATAAACCCACCTCTAGAGAAGCATCATTTAAAGCATATAAGAATGAGGATTCTGAGCCTGATGAAATTGAAGCAAAATTTGTGAGAAGACTAAAAAAAGGATCAGGAAAGTACCAAGGCAAGTTGCCCTTCAAATGTTTTAACTATGGAAGGATAGGTCACTTTGCATCTAAGTGTCCACACAAGAAGAAGGATTAGAACTCTGAAGGTGAAGAGAATTACAAATTCAAGAGATTTGGTAAAAAGAAAAGTTTATGTGTAAACAATGATGACTCTTCAGAAGACACAGATAGTGACTCTTCCTGTGAATATAAGATTAATGACTTTATGCTTATGGCCAAAGAGGATTATGAAAATAAAATCACAGGAAGTGATGTTGATGATGAAGAAGATGTGGTTGACTTGGAAGGAGAACTAATCAGTTCTCTAGAAGAAATTGCTATACTCAATTGTAAGAAGAAAAAACTAAAACAATTGTCGATACAGTTCAAAAAAGACAATAACGAACCTGATGAAGACTTTGCCCTGCTAAAATTGGAATTAGAAGAGGCAAAGAAAATAGAGGACATTGTGAAACAACAGTTATCAGAAAATAAGGCAAGATGTGAATCCTTGGAATAAGAGGTAGTAAAAACCAGAAAAGAGAGGGAGAAGTTTAAAGCATTGTATCTCCAGAATCTTCTGAGTATTAAAGCCTCAGAAGAATTAGCCCTCATTCTGAATCAGCAAAGGAATCCAAATCTGAAAATTGCTTTAGGTTATGAAGAAGGATTAAGTAGTGGCCAGCCAAGCAACAAAGAATCCATCAAGTTTGTTAAATCTACATTCATTGACAACAATGAATATGGAAAAACAAAGGAAGATAATCAGCTGCCAAGGAAGAGTGAAAGAAAAAATACCAGAACTAAATTTGTAGAACAAAGAAATAATGCACCCTCTGCTCAGAGAAATCTTTAGCATGGAAGAAATTGATATGCTCAAAGAAGACAACCATTTTCCAATTACCAAGGATTTTTCTATGGATATTGTTTTTTTTGTTCTAACTTTGGTCACAAAGATGTAAACTGTTCTTTAAAATTTAGATATGAGAAATCAAGACACTCAAGGAATAGATATATGTCGCAAAAAAGAATGAGACAGCCAAGTAACAAACAATCACATACTGCAAATCATGTGATGGTTGGGAAAAGTACACAGGTTAAGCATAACAATCGTTATAATCCTTTATTCAATGAACCAGAATGTTACACCTGCCATAATTATGCACATAAAGCTGCAAATTGTCGCTTAAGGAACTATGAACCAGATTTGAATCCTTCTGCTGAAAATTTTAAAGTTTCGAAGAAGAAATAAAATGACAAGTGTGGACTAGTGTTGTCAGCTCAAGGACAAAAAAAACCCTGGTATATTAACAGTGGATGCTCCAAACATATGATGGGAGACAAAGGTAAGTTTCTATCTCTAAGTGAAAGCAAATCAGGAAACGTAACCTTTGGAAATGATGTTCAAGGTAAAATAAAGAGTAAAGGGATGGTGAGTTTAAGTAATGGAAAAGGAAAAGCCCAGGATGTTGTACTTGTAGATGGGTTGAAACATAATTTGCTCAGTGTAAGTCAAATGTGTGACAAAGGATGTGAAGTGGTGTTCACCTCCAAGGATTGCAAGATAAAATCTGTAAACTCGGGACAAGTGGTGGCTAAAGGCATAAGCACATATAATAATGTATATGTGTTGAAAGAAGATAGAGAAGAATGTCATCTAAGAAAACATGATGAAAGTTGGTTATGGCATAGTAGACTTGGACATCTAAACTTTGACCACTTAATCAAGCTCAAAAATCTTGAGGTAGTAAAAGATCTTCCAAGAATATCAAAGCCACAAGATTCTGTGTGTAAACCCTGCCAAATAGGAAAGCTAACCAGAACACAGTTTAAATCCAAGAGCTCCACTTCAACAAAGAAACCACTTCAATTAGTTCATATGGATTTATGTGGACCATCAAGACAGGAAGGCACAGGGAAGGAAAACTACTTTATGTTGGTCATTGATGACTACTCCAGACTCACTTGGGTTGCTTTTCTCAAAGAAAAAGCTGAAGCATTTGAGAAATTTAAAATATTCAAGGCTTTAACTGAGAATCAAACAGGTAAGATGTTAAAGGCAGTAAGATCAGACAGAGGAGGATAATTTATGTCAAGTGATTTTAAGGAATTCTGTGATAAAAATGGGATCAAGAGAGAATACACAATCCCAGGAACTCCACGACAAAATGGAGTAGTTGAGAGGCAAAACAGAACCGTGCAACAAATGGCTAGGTCAATGATGAATGAGAAGAACATTGGTCAAACCTACTGGGTAGAAGAAATACACACATCAGTCCATGTTCTTAACAAAGCCCACCTCAAACCACACAGTGACAAGACACCTTATGAACTGTGGTATGGAAGACCTGCTTCAATCAAACACTTCAAAGTCTTTGGGAGTAAGTGCTACATAAAAAATAATAATGAGAACCTTGGAAAGTATGATGACATGGTTGATGAAGGCATATTCTTAGGGTATGCTACAAACAGTAAAGGATACAGATGCTATAATAAGAGGTTGCATAAATTGGTTGACTGTATTGACATAAAAATTGATGAAGGAATTCCAGTAAGAGAGGTGAACAATATTGAATCAACAATAGAGGATATATATGAAGTTGAAGTTGAATAGGTCCAAGAATCAGAACAAGAAGACTCTGAGTCAAATGAAGATGCAAATACTTAGGAAAACTCAAATCAGCACACAACATCAAATTCTTCCTCTAGAATTACTCAAAAGAATCATCCTGCAAGTCAGATAATTTTTGAAAAAGACAAAGGTGTACAAACCAGGAGAAGGATAATAAAAAACACTGAGCAATCACATATAGCCTTCATATCCATGGTGGAACCCAAGAACTTCAATGAGGCCACTTCCCCGTCCATGGTATCACAGACTAGATACATATCTTCAAGACAAAGGGTCTAAGAGAGGAACAATTGACAACAATATATATATCAAAACAGAGGGTAATGATTTGCTCATTGTGTTGGTCTATGTATATGACATCATCTTCGGTAGTAATAATGCTTCACTGGTAAAATGGTTTGCTTCTTCCATGCAGTCTGAATTTGAAATGTCTATGATAGGGGAACTGTCATTTTTTCTTGGCCTACAAATTACTTAGAAGTCTGAAGGAATATTTCTTTCTCAAGAAAAATATCTAAGAGAAATGTTGAAAAGGTTTCAAATGGAAGATTCTAAACCTATGAGCACACCTATGGTCACTAGATGTAAGTTAAGAAAGAATGATGACTCACCTAATGTTGATCAGATTTCATATAGGTCTATGATAGACAACCTATTTTACATCATAGCATCTCATCCAGACATAATGCATGTTGTTGGATTGGTACAAAGGTATCAGGCCGCAGCTAAACAGATTCATTTGTTAGCTGTCAAAATAATATTCAGATACTTGAAAGGAACAATGGACTATGGACTATGGTATCCTAGGAATCAGAATTTGCAACTATCAGTCTATTCATATGTTGATTGGGCTAACTGCGTGGATGAAAGGAAAATCACGAGTGGAGGTGCATTCTTCTTAGGATATTCCCTTGTATCATGGTTGAGAAAGAAGAAAGGTTCCATTTCCTTATCAACTACAGAAGTTGAATACATTGCAGTTGCCACTTGTTGTACCCAAGTATTGTGGATGATTCAAAAACTTGAAGACTGGGAGGTAAATTATACTGCACCGATTCCAATCCATTGTGATAATACCAATGCAATTAGTGTGTCAAAGAATCATGTCTTCCACTCCAAGACCAAGCATATACCCATCAAGTATCACTTCTTGAGGGAACAAGTAACCAACATTGTGGTTTCTGTGCACTATATTCCATCCAAAGATTAGATTGTTGATATCTTCACTAAACCACTTGCACAAGATCAGTTTGAGTATCTACACCAGAATTTGGGCGTGACCCTGTTATCAAGTTAAATTAGTCCATCCTATCAGGGGGAGTATGTATTGGTTGAATAACATCTGATACCTCCGAAAAATACTGCAATGGCTCAGGGGGAGCATGTTTTCTTTGACATTGATGTCAAAGGGGGAGAAAAGGTGTGGATGTTGCAGTTGGAGGTCTAAGCAGAATAGTGAAGCTATTCAAGGTTGCCATTAATGCCAAAGGGGAGATTGTTGGCATGTTTACAGGAAAAGTGTGCTTGTCATTGAATGAAAGAACATCAACGATGATGGCAGTTTTACAAATAGAGTGTACATGGAAAGAATAGAAGCCGGTAGCGAAGAAATAGAAGAACAAGCAGTGAAGACACAGAATAACAAGGTCGAGAAGATGAGAAGGAATAGCACAGCGTTGCACGCATAGCACAAGTGGGCCAGGGCTGAGGTGAATTCCATTACCAAATATTAGGAGAGATAGCGTTCCCAAAAAATGTAGAAGAGGTCCAAGTCATCAAGGCTCACAGAAGGATCACAGTTCGTGGCCTTTGACACTTAGAGATGTGAGAAATCCAAAGCTTAGGAGGAGGAGCGATAGTGGTCGGTGGATCATCGATCCAGAATACCCGATGTTTGTTAGATCAGAATCCATACAGGAGGAGCACGCAGAGGAGGATATCAAACCTCAGTCGTCAGATCAGATCATGAAGGACCAGCAATGGTTAGATCCAGTGGAGCTGAAAGGAGGATAATCCCAATAATCAGTCAACACTCTAAAGTTGCGAAGGAATCCTGGTCGTTGAAGCCAGAGGACACGTGGCGAGCTATTGGAATTTCACTGACTCGTGAACTGGAAGAGTCAAAGGTGAGAGTTGGAGGAACTCATGAAATACGAATTCATGAAATGATCTGGGTCATTGGATCCAGAAGACACGTGCTGAGAGATCATCATTTCGCTGACTCACGAGCTGGAGAAGTCAAAAGTGAGAGTTGTAGGAACTCGCGATATGCGAAGTCATGAAATGATCTGGGTCGTCTGATCACCAAGGATCTGGACCATTGATCTGATATGAAGTCAGAGTCCATGATATTGATCGCAGTCGTCGATCAACAAGAGAGACCTCGACTGTTTATCTGATATGAAGTCATTTCGGAGTTTCGCATATCGTGAGTTTGGAAGCAACTAACAGCAGGAGGTCATGATATGTGAAATCGCAAAGCACCCTCATGCTTGACCCCTGATCATAGCTTGTGGTCACATCAGAGGAAGAGAAGTGAAAGAGCTAGCGCTTCTAGGCTCCATTTCGGAGTTTCGCGTATTGTGATTTTGGAAGCAACTCACAACAGGAGGTCGTGATATGTGAAATCGCGAAGCACCCTCGTGCTTGCCCCTGATCACAGCTAGTGGTCACATAAATGGAAGAGAAGGGAAGGAGCTATAAGTTCTAGGCTCCATTTCGGAGTTTCACGAGTCGGGAAAACCAAGGTGACTCACAGCTGATCACCCGAAATGTGAAATCGTGAAATGATTATTGGTTAGGCATACGGTCACCGTCGCTGGTCATGTGAAAGGAAGGGGATTAGCTAGAAAATTAAGTGCCCATTGTGTATTTTTTCTCAGGAAGGGAAAAAGCGCGAAAGGGATGAGCGCACTGAGTTTCTCTCAGTAACTACTAGAGACGAACTGATTGTAACCGCAGAAAATGACTTATTGCATCTACCAGAGAGTTCAAAGAATCTCAGGGTGATCGCCAGAGGAGATGAAGAGTCTCGAGATAACTTCCAGTGGAATGAAGACTCATCATAGAGACTATTGACAGATGGAAAAGCATCGAAGACTGTAGCTGCCAGAGAAGCCAAAGAATCTCAGGAACGACCACTAATGATGAACAATTTCTGCATAACGGCCATGGAGGAAGAACAGACTCAGCATAATCACCAGAAGGGACGAAGAGTTAGGTGTATTATCTGGTAGAGGACTGGGAATTATAAATATACATAGAAAAAAGAAGAGTAGGTTTCTTCTGTTGATAGTTAAAAATTTACACGGGGAAAAAGTATGTTGTGGGCAGAAACCAAAATACACAGAAGAGGCATAGAGCATAGAAGAGAGATGCGTATCTGAGAGAGGTAGAGAGGAAGAGGAAGTTGAGGCGAGCATGCAGAGACATAGCAGAAGAAAATAAATCTTATGAAGATGCGAGGAGGAGGACACTGAAGCAGGCATAGCAGAGCAGTGTATCAGAATAGTGATGAGACTGGTAAGCCATTGATGAATATTGTATCATTGTAATAGATTCAAGCAAGCAAAGATTTATAAACCAGGGTGGTTGGGAGGTGCTACGGAGGATTGTTTTCCTCATAGTTTCAAGTGGGTTCTTGAACACAGGGATTTGTAGCTTCCATCTGGTTGCAGCCAGAAAAACCAGGGTGGTAGGGAGGTGCAAGGGAGAACTGTTGTTCCCTGTTATACAAGTTGGTGCCTGTTTGACTGGAAGTTGGTGCTTCCATCCAGTTGGTGTTGTAACACTTAGGGAGTTGGTACCTCCTTCCAGTGGGTGCTATGGAAACCAGGGAGTTGGTGCTTCCTTCTAGAAGGTGCTAGAGAAAACAAAGTTGGTGCTCTCAACAAGTTGCAGCTTGCAAAACATAGGTTGTAGCCTCAGGAGGAGTTGGAGCTCACAAGTATGATAATTTAAAGAAAACAAATATTACTTATCATATCAAGAAGAAGAGGTTTTTCCCTTTATGTGTTTCCTCAGGAAATATATGTCTCTGTATATTTCATGTGTGTGATTGATGTTTAATATTCTATTGCTTACTTCTCTGCATCATTGTGATCGTCATTGAGTTTTCTGTGAAGAGTTTAAAATGGGCATAATAGTTTAAGCACAATAACAACTGATTCACCCCCCCCCCTCTCAGTTGGTCAACACTAATGTGATAGAAAAAAGTAAACATGAGAAGGAGTTAGAAGATGAAGAAGAAGTTAATATGGAGGAATAACTTCTTAGTGCCTTGGATGAATTAAGAAAATACAAAACTAGATATAGACAACTGAAAAGTTTTGTAGTTGAACAAAAGGAAAAACATGAACAAGAAGAAAAGGAGACGGAAAAACTCATGAGAAACCTGAAAAAACAAATCTTAGAAGAAAATAAGGTCGAAGAAAGTCTGGAAAAGTCTCTTAAGGAAAAACAAATAACTTGTGAAAGAATGGAGGCAGAAATAGTTCACCTAAAAAAGGAACTGGATGCAAAAATCATTCAATCAAAATCTGAAAATATCTCTAAAATATTAGATAAGATTATTACCACGCAAAGGGATTCAGGTAATAAAAATGGAATAGGTTACTCTCAAAAGGAAATCTAAGTTAACTCAAAATATTATGTAGATGCTCTCCTCAATACATTCAAGAAGAAAAATGAAGAGAAGATAAGTAACGATCAGAACTCCAGAGGATTACTTCCACCCATCAGGAAGGAAGACAAGACAATACCAAAGAAGTTTTATCAAAATAGGTATCCTCGTATTTTACTTGGTTATTTCTTTGCATTCTCTAATTTCGGACACAAAGCTATAAATTGTAGAGCATATAGAAAGAAAAATATGAAGGTTAAGAATTATATTCTTAAGGATAACCAAGCAGTAAATCGAGTTAAAAAAAAGAAACTATAACTCCTTTGCACCTATATAAGAATGGGACTTAAAATGCTTCAGATGTCATAACCATGGACATAAGGCCATTAATTACAAATTAATTGAAGTCTCAGAACAACCAAAGTTCATTAGAGAGAAAAAGAAACTTTGGAGGGAAAAAACATCAAAATAGGAATGTCTTATTGCCCTAAAAGCTCAAGATAAAAAGGATCTATGGTATGTTGACAGTGGGTGCTCAAAACATATGACAGGTAACAAGGACAAGTTTTTAGACTTAAAGAAACTTTCCAAAGATCATAAAACCCTCAAATTCTATGTGTAGACACTGTCAACTAGGGAAGCAAACTAGAATAAGGTTCAAGACAAAAGAATACACAACCTCAAAACCTTTAGAGCTTGTTCACACTGATGTATGTGGACCTACGAGGACCAAGAGTTTGCAAGGAGAGTCTTACTTTATGTTGTTCATTGATGATTTTACTAGAATGGGTTGGATATGTTTTCTCAAAGAAAAATCAGAAGCACTTAACAAATTCAAAGCCTTTAAAACCCTTGTTGAAAATGAAAAGGAGACCAAAATCAAATGTCTTAGATCAGACAATGGTGGTGAGTTCACATCAAAAGAGTTTGATCTCTTCTGTGAAACCCATGGAATAAAAATACAATTCTCTGCTTCCAGAACACCTTAGCAAAACGGGATTGTTGAGAGAAAGAATAGAACAGTTCAGGAGGCTGCAAGGACTATTCTCATTGAAGAAAAATTGTCAGATGGATATTGGAGGGAAGTTGTAAGCACAACAGTATACATATTGAACATAGGTCAGCTCAGGGTTAGTAGTGATAAAACCCCTTATGAACTATGGTTTGGAAAAGCTCCATCAGTAAAATAATTCAAGGTCTTTGGAAGTAAATGCTACATCAAAATACTAGATGAGAGTCTTGGAAAATTTGATGCCAAATCTGATGAAGGTATTTTTCTTGGATATGCTTCAAACAAGAAAGCATACAAATGCTACAATATTAGATCACATAAGATATTTGAGAGTGCAGATGTCAAGGTGGATGACCTAAAAACGATAAGGATCAAAAATCAAGAGACCATACCTGAAAGTGAAGATGAAGATGATGATGAGACAATCAGTACACAAGTAGAAGAAGAAGACGTGAATGAAAAAGAAAGGGAAGAGGATGATATTGATACTAGTGAAAGAGAAGAAGATAGTCAAGATGGAAAGATAAGAGAAGAATTCCCAAGAAGAGATACAAAGACACCCTCAATAATTACTCAAAAAAATCATCCTGAAGCACTGATTATTGGAGATATGAATGATGGAGTGCACACAAGAAGGTGATCACTCCAGAGGAAAGAAGGTGTTGAGATTCAAAATCTCCGAAGTTTGAAGACCCGGAGTAAATGGTTGCCATCCAATTCAACGCTTGATTAAGTCTTGGTCGTTAGATAAAGCCTTGTAAAGAATCAAATCTGATGATTGATACGTTTCTGCAAAATAGACATAAATCGTCTTATCTGTTCGAGAGATCTGATTCAGAAGTTTTGAAAGGTTTCAAATCCTGAAGTTCTGAAGGGAGAAGTTCTGCCAACCGTCCATCTCATCAAAAGATTGGATCATAATCATTGATGTGATAAGCACTCAAGAACTTATGGCCTAGAGTTTGTTCACCGTCATTGGTCATATGATATAGGGGATCTAAATGACAACATAATACGTCGTTGTAATTGCTAATCCCATGGTTTTGTAATGCTCGGTCACCTGTAATGGTTTGAAGGAAGTGCCTCTGTAGAATTTGGTCTATGTGAAATAACAAAGATTCAGGATTGAGTCTAAAGGATGAAATTGATCCATATCTGTGATCAATTTCTGAAAAGCCTTCACGATAAAAATGTTAAAATAGTGATTATGGTTAAGTTAAACGAAGAGGTGCGATGCTCCAAATAAAGGGACACTGTGTATAACACTCATGCTATTTTGTAGAATATATAAACAAGAAAGAGAGGTGAGAACAAAGGGTCTCTATAGTCCACATCAGAAGATCAAAAGATGAAGCAGATTCCAGAAAGAAAAGTTGAAGATAATTATGTATTGAGGATGGTTGGGTGGTGCAAGGGCAGGTTGGTGCCTGCAGAGGGAGTTGGTGCTTCCTTGTTAGTTGTAGATGACTAAACAGGGGGTCGTATCCCCCTACCAGGGTCCTGGTAAACAAAGGTATGGGTGCTTCCTAATCAGTAGGTGCTAATAAAAAAGGAAGAACATGTTCCTTCTATGTAACATGTAAAACAAATTTTGCAGTTAATAGAAAAGAGTTTGTGATTTTCCCAATTGGGTTCCATGATAAAATACTGTGTTAAAATTTTGTTTGCATTAATAAATGAAAAATTGATATAATTGGTGTGTCACTGATTCAGCCCCCCCACCCCCCCCCCACCTTTCAGTGACAAGATCTGATCCTTCAACAATTGTCTCTCTGAGGCGAGCAAACCCATGCTAGGGATGAAATAAATCATGGTTACCAATCAAATACACTACAGATCCATGCCATATAACTATATAAAGTGTAGTCATGAGAAATACACATCGGTATGGTCGGGTCATGTTGACAGGCGAAACAGTCCATCTGTCAACTGGGAGAGTGGAACCGGTCCGAGGTTGTCTAAATAACCCAAGCCGTTTGGTATGGACCACCCTGACGAGTTTAACGGCTCCGTTGGCCGCTCTAAGGTCTCATAAGGAAACCAAAGAGAAAAGTGATTTAAGCTAAATAATCTAAACTAAGGAAACTAGAAACTAATAAAAGAAACTAAAACAAACTAACTAACTAAATAAAAGAAATTAAACTAAATAGAGGAAACTAGAAACTAATAAAACAAACTTAACTTAACTATGTTAATCTAACTATGAATTACTAACTAATTATATATACAATATACTAACGATGATTATAATAACTTAAATCAACTACTTAATTGTCAGCCATGTTATTCCCTATTCACAAATGTACAATTATAGACAAACTACAGATTTGATTAAAACCTGCAAAACTCATGTGTTCGCTG